>PVIC010027440.1:0-23851 GCA_004025085.1 Thryonomys swinderianus
GGCGGCTTGCCTGGGCACCATAGTGAGCTCAGGGCCAGCCTGAACTACAAAGCAAGACCCTGTCTCCAAAAAGCAAAAAAAAAAAAAAAAGATTTGGAAGGAAAAAAATCTTTATTTTCACTAAATTCTGTCATCCCTTTGATGATGAACATAGGCAACAAACCACAGCAGTATTATCTGGGGCTGAGATGGTGTCACTAGGAGAATTATAAATATTTTCAAAGCACATTACAGATTTTATACATATATAAACCATATTTTAAAATACGGTTTACATTCATAGCTATGTCAAAGCTATAGTAGATTTTAAAGCTTTGGCCGGATCTTGATAGTTCATGCATTGTTTAGAAGGTACTGCTATTACTATTTAAACAGTTGCTTTTAAAAAAAATAGTTTTCTACAGGCTGGGGATTTAGCTCATTGGTGCCTTGCCTGCCTGGAAATGCAAAGTCCTGAGTTCAATCTCCGGTACTAAAAAAAAAAAAAAAAAAAATTCCAGTTACCTGGGAGGCTGAGGGAAGAGGATTGCCAAGTTCAAGGCCAGCTTGGGTAGCTTAGTGAGACCCTGTCTCAAATTTTTAAAATTTTTAAAAAGGGATGGGGGAGCAGCTCACTGATACAGCAGTTGCCTAGCATATGTGGGGCCTGGGACTCAATCTCCAGTATTGCAAAAACACAAAACAAATAATGATTTCATGAATATATTCTTTCTTTGTGGGCTGCTTCCTTGTTTGGGTGTCTGTCCTCTCAAAACTGATGTTGAAATGTGATTGTCACTGTGACTGTTCTAAGAGGTGGCCCTTCCAGAGGTGTTCAGGTCATGAGCAGAATGACCTCGTGCATGGCGGTGATGCATGGCTCTGAAGGCGAACCTGTGAGAGACTAGTGCCCAGACTGTAATTCAAAACCCACTTATGGGCCGGAGGGTTAGCTCAGTGGTTCCGGTGCCTGCCTTGCAAGCACAAGGTCCTGAGTTCAATACCCAGTAACCACATACAATGCTGGGCGGGGAGACTCACGCCCACCAACAATCAATACCACATACCACAGTGCTGGGCATGGTGGCTCACGCCTGTAATCCCAGCATTTGCGGAGGCAGAGACAGGAGGATTGCTGAGTTCGAAGCTTGCCTAGGCTACATAGTGAGCTCAGAGCCAGCCTGAACTACAAAGCGAGACCCTGTCTCAAAAAAAAATACCCACTTATTTATCTCCAAGTGCCAATACTGCAGTGAAACCTGAATATTGAGGTTTTACTTTAGAAAAAAAATCAACTCCTACATTAACTTTTTTTTTTTTTTTTGAGACAAGATTTTACTTTGTAGTTCAGGCTGGCCCTAAACTCACTATGTGGCCCAGGGTTGCCTTGAACTCAAAGCAATCCTCCTGCCTCTGCCTCCCAAATGCTGGGATTATAGGCGTGAGCCACCATGCCTGGCTACATTAACATTTTTTGTTTTAAAATAAAAACAAATGAAAAAAAAAAAAAAAGAAAAAACAAATGACTCAGGTGCCATAGGTTCACCACCACTGGTCCAGGCCCTTGTTGAAGGAGTGGCTAGTTGGGAAAAAGTTGGGCCTGGCCCCTTTTCATTCTGTCTCTGCACTATCACCAGGGGACGCCTCCCAGCTGTATGACACCCTGTGGGCCCGAGCCAAGGACTTTACCCAATTTGTGATATCCTATTTTGGCAGTAGAAAAAGGATTCTGGTGCCTATATTAACTTATCTTTGCTTTTTCAGACAGGACCTCGTTATATAGTTCTGGCTAGCCTCGAACTCAAAGTGATCCTCCTGGTTCTGCCTCCTGATTGCTGGGATTACAGGTGTGAGCCACAACACCGAGTATTGTGGTATGTGGTTACTGGGATCGAACTCAGGACTTGGGCTTGTAAGGCAGACGCCAGAACCACTGAGCTAAATCCCTGGCCCAGATCCTCTTTTTTTTAAACCCAGGCATGACAAATCTTTATTCATTTTAATGTCAGGAGCAATTTGATTCTTAGCTTTTCATTTAGGCAGTTTATCTGCAGTTGAAAAAAATACTTTCGCCAACCAAAATACATTTTTTATTGTCAGCAGAAGTGCCTAGTATTTAGTTAAAATAGATTCTTGAAACTGGAAAGGACTGAATGAATGGCATTTAAACCTATGGCTAAAATTGGTTAATCGATAAATAATTTAAGAACTAAAATTGTCAAGACACTTTTGAAAGTACAGTTCTGCGTGGAGGGATCCGTGGGGGAAGGTCTTCATTTGTTTTTGTTGGATTCTTTCCTGCTTTTCTTTCTTTTCCATTAAATTCCATGTTCCTGTGTGTCATGACAAGTTCATCAGCCATTTTTCATACTCAGTGACGGCTTGTTTATCTTTATCGTTTTTCTCAGCTGGATCTTTTTTTTTTTTTTTTAAAGATCATTTTCTAGCCACACCAGAAAGTTAAATGTCAGTCTGGTTATGTCACTGAATGGAGTGAAATTCAAGTGTCGCCAGAGATCCACAGCTGCACAAGAGCAGTGTGCATTGAGTGCTCACAGCTGATTACAAATCCTCCCCGCCCATGGGCTGTTACCTCGGTTAAATTCCCTGAAAAACAAACCACTGCAGCTCTCTGCTGTTTTGTGCCAAGACGCTCACATGTAGCTGTGTCCTCTGGCGATGGTTAAAGGAGCCCGAGGGCCGGGACAACCGCAAGAGGGCGCCCTTCATCCCTGCGCGCAGCTCCGGGAGCCCCCACATGGAAAGAGCTTGGAAACAGGGACCCTAGATACGTTCTCATAGTCTCTTCTCTCCTGTAGCCTCTTCATCCTTTTGGGTCTCTGGGTCCTCACCTGTCTCCCTCTGGCTGTCCAGATGTGTTTTGAGGCCAGGCCCGCTGGCATATGCCTGTGATCCCAGCTACTAGCAAGGCTGAGGCAGGAGGATCACAAATTCAAGTCCAGCCTGGGCAATTTAGAGAGACCCTGTCTCCGGATAAAATAAGAAGATCTGGAGAAGTAGGTCAATAGCTATAGTGCTTGCTTAGCGTGCTGGTGATATTTCCATACTGCCAGGAGTAAAGAAACTAAAGTGCTTTAGAAAAAAGGCTGGGAGAGGGTTGCTGGGGGGAACAGGGAACAGAGTGGGGGGCTATAGTGCTGGTGGGGCGCTGCCCATGGTGCCTCCTTGTACTTTCCAAATGTTAGCTTCCTGAGCTGTATCATGGGAGGTGATGGATGGTCTTGTTGGCTTGGGCTAAAAGAAGCAGTGAATGTAGAAAGGTGACGAGATCACAGAGATCATTAATCCACCACACTGAGGTGTAGGCGGCCAAGAGGGTTGCAAGGGGTCTCTGCCTTGTGCTCTGTGTTTAAACTGGGAGGCGGTGTGATGGTGCATTACTGTAATTTTTGCACTCTGGGAGGCTGAGGAGGGAGGATCACACATTTGAGCCCAAACTTAACTCAAAAAATAAAAGGGGCTGAGGATGTGGCTCAGTGCAGAGGTCCAGGGTTCAATCCCCAGTACTGCAAAGAAAGAAAAATTTGGAAGTCCAGTCTAAGTTGAAGGACTGACTCTCTTCTAGTGGTAAATTCTGGCTTTGTGGGCCTGGGAGAAATCTGAGGAGTCCATTATACCGTGTAGCTGGCCTTGGGCAAGATGGGTCACTTTTTGGGTTGGGTTTTGTTTTTTGAGAAAGGTTCTTGCTATGTAGCTCAGGCTGGCCTTGAACTCGAAGTGATCGTCCTGGCTCAGCTTCCTGCGTGCTGGGATTACAGGCATGTACTACAGTGCTCTCTCTGAGATTTCATTGGCCCTCCGTTGAACAAGAACAGCATCTGTGCCTCATGGTGGTGTGAAGATCAAATAAAATCCTGTGAAGAGTCTTTGGCTCTGAACCGGTCTGAGCACCGTCACGGTCTCTCAGCGTCCCATCCTACAGCTGGGACAGGCTAAGGTTGCTGGGCAGCCCTGAGGCGTGTGGCTGGGACTGCAGGGTAATGGAACCTCCCCCAGCAGCCAAGAAGCTGCTCCAGAGGCCGCCCTGTTGTCACCCTTTGAGAGGGGTGTGTGACCTCCGGACGGCCGCCCTGCTCATCTCAGACCACAGGGTCAGCGGCCAGGCTCTGGCTGGACTCTGTGTCTTCGGAGTCCCCTGGGTCAGAGGTGGCCAGCTGCCAGGCTCCCTGTCAGCCTCATGGCGCTGGCTGCCTCAGCCAGGGCCCGTCACCCCCACGCTACCCCTCCCCCACACTCCTGCAGACGAGCAAGGCTGACACGGGGCTCTGTGGAGGAACAGGAACTGGGCTGAAACAAGGAGCTGAAACTGAGAATGGCGGGCATCATGTGGGGCCGCGTGCAGCCCGGACCTTCTGCCCCCAGAGCCTCACACACTGAGGCCCAACCATTCTCCCACTTCCTCCGCCCAGGACTACACCCCACATCCTCCTCCTGTATCTCTGGCCAGCAGTTACCCCACAGCACAGCCAGAAGCACCAGCGAGGGGACACTCAGGCCACACATGCTTGTCAGCCATGACAGTGAGGACCAAACGGTCCTATGTTCCCTTTCTGAAATCTCCATACATCAGATTTTTCCTCCTGAACTGTTCTCCATTTAATATTTTCCTTTATATCATTTTTCTTTTTTTTTTTCTTTTCTTTTTTGGCTAGAAATAAGGATCAAACCAAGGGCCTTCACAGCAAGCTACACCTCTAGTTTTATTTTATTCTTTTTTTTTTTTTTTTTTTGCTTTTGAGACAGGGTCTCGCTTTTGTAGTTCAGGCTGGCCCTGAGCTCACTATGGTGCCCAGGCAAGCTGCTGCGAACTCAGCAATCCTCCTGTCTCTGCCTCCCGAGTGCTGGGATTTCAGGCGTGAGCCACCACGTCCGGCATTGTGGTATGTGGTGTTGATTGTTGGTGAGCATGAGTCTCCACACTCAGCATTGTATGTGGTTACTGGGGATCGAACTCAGGACCTTGCGCTTGCGAGGCAGGCGCCAGAACCACTGAGTTAACCCTCCGGCCCTAGTTTTATTTTATTCTTATAAGACAAGGTCTTTCTAAATTGCCCAGGCTGGCCTCGAACTTGCAGTCCTCTTTCCTCAGCCTCCCAGGATGCTGGGATTACAGGCCTGCACCACCATGTTCAGCTACATCAATTCCCTTTAAAACTCTGCCTTGTCCCAAACTACCTTCTCTGTGAAGAGACCCTTTGACTTGCTTTTTCATATTTTGTTCACCCACAGACACACCTTGCGGTACCTATTCTGAGAAACTAGTAGAAGGACAAAGCTTTGGGGCGAGGCCACACAGGGTCCTCTCTTTTCTGTGTAACCTCAGGTTTGGTTTCTCTTCTGTCAAGTGGGATTGGCTTTCCTGATGCTGTGGTTCGGCTCCTGGGTTCTGTCCGCATCCCTGTAGCCTGGGCTAGGATACAGGGTTCCCAGAGCTTGTAGTCACAGGGATCCCCCAAGGCCTACCCGGGAGGAGTCTGCACCTCCTGGCCTTTGCACCGTGTCCCCTAGCTGTGCCGTCAGCCCGCTCTTGTGTCCTGTCAAGAGACCCCGTAGGGTGGGCTCCCGGATACTACATTCAACACTGGCACTGTCACTGCCTCCCAGGTGCCCTTGTGCAGGTCCCTGTCCCGCTGTGGATGTTTTTATTTTTGGTAGTGAAACATTTATTGGTACATTTTAAATACACATAATGACAACACTCATCACAGGGAATTTGCCCATGATGTGCACATGATATGTACATGACATGTCCTGCCTCTTCTTGAGGGTAAAGGAAGATCAGCGACGGGAACCGGCCGGCGCGCCTCACTTCCTCTGCTTCCAGCACTAGGGGGCGTGGGAGGGGCAGGGCTCCTCCTTCCCACTGAGCAACTCCCTCTTTCATTTTCACAAGCAGGAAGCCAGGGGAGATGGGAGGAAAGGAAGCCACAGGCCGGAGGGAGAGGCGGCTGCAAACTAGGGCCTCCCCAGAAGCCCCTCCCAGCTCTCCCGCCGCACGTCTCCCCTTAGACAGCACAGGCTGTCCCCAGAGATGGCAGCGTGGACGACTGGGATGAGCCGGTCCGGCACCCCAGATGCTGCCGTGGATCTCAGAGGGAGTTGACAGAGGTCACTGCGTTTTATCTCCCCTCCTGCCTTCTCAGCGGAACTGAGGCGCAGAGCAGCAGGGCGACTTGTTTAGATCATGCAGTAGCTTGGCGGCACAGTGGGGCAAGAATGTGGGGTCCAGTCCTGCTTAGGGGGCGTCCATTTTCCCTGGCTGCCCCCACCGTGGTGGGAGAGGTTGGGGCATCTACCAAAATGCCTTCATTGATTCTTAGCCGGAAGCGTGGGCTTTTTCATGCTGCGCTGACAGCCATAGTAGCTCTGCACCCCGGGGTTGTGCACAGCCACACGCACACATGCGGGACACTGAGCACACAAAGGGACAGGCTTGTGCACACCGTGGAGCCGGGGGCTGCCGGTCCTGGCTTCCTGCTTTGTCCTCAGACCTGTCTGCTAATGGTAGTAAAGGTCCCCGTGACCAGTGCCCCTGAGGCCTGGGGGCTGTTCCTGCCGGACAGGACAGACTGACACACAGACACACTCGTTTCTCGCCGGGACTGTGCGAGGGCGGCTCTCAGGTGGTGCAGAAGCTCTGTGGGGAGGGCCAGGCTGAGGTTGAGCTGAGGGTATCCTGGCTCCATAGCTCCCGGCTCCAGAGGCTGCTCTCTTCGGGGGGACAGGAGGAGTAGTAAGTGGCTTCAAGGGGTGTCAGGAGGTGACCTACAGCGCCTGTAGGTTCCGGTAGAGAAGGCTGCAGTGTAGGAAGGAGAGAAGAGGCCTGGGGGTGCTCTTACGGACACAGGTTCGCGGCAACCAGGCCCTAAGAAAGGCTCACCCCCAGATGCCTCCAGGCAGGCGGGACTTTGTCCCATGTCCCCTGGGTAAAGAGCAGGGCCCAGCATCCCTATGCAGAGCTGGAGGGACAAAGACAGCTACCCTGGCGGCAGGCACAGATGCCACAGCGGTGCATGGGAGTCCTATGCCCCTGGAAGCCACAAGTGGGCCTTTTGATACCAGCTGTACTGACTGCTGAGGGATCTGGTGGCCACCCCCTGATGTGGGCTTTAGGGTGGCCGTGGGGACTGGCCATACCTGGTCATCTGCCCAAGCTGGCCGCGAGGAAGGGTGCATTGGCTCAGGGCAGAAGGTGGGTCCCTCCTTGTGAATAGAGACTTCCTTGGGCCTTGGTGACCACTAGTGACAAATACCTGCTCTGCTACCTTATGGGTATATTGGCAAAAATTAAACGGTACAGTCCATGTGAATGTGTTTAGCAAATACCTAGTAGAAGGAAATGCTTGACACCCTGGTAAACTCTAAGTTCCACAAGGGTTGGCAGCAATCCTCCTGTCTCTGCCTCCGGAGTGCTGGGATGACAGGCGTGAGTCACCACGCCTGGCACTGTGGTATGTGGTATTGATTGCTGGTGGGTGTGAGTCACCACACCCAGCACTGTATGTGTTTACCAGGGGTGGAACTCAGGACCTTGCATTTGTAAGGCAGGCGCCAGAACCACTGAGCTGAACCACTGAGCTAAATCTCGGGCCCTCCAAACCAACACTTTTTTTTTCAAGGTAGATCTGGTCCTGTTATTCAGGCTGGCCTTGAACTTACTATGTAACTCAAACTAGCCTTGAACTCACAGTGATCCTCCTGCCTCAGCCTCCTGCATAGTGGTAGTACACCAGGGCCAGTCTTTTTTTTTTTTTTCCTTCTGGTGCTAAAAAGAACCAAAAGAAACCCACAAACCAGAACAAGAAAACAACCTGGGGCCTATGTATGCTAGTCAAGCAGTCTAACATCTAATTGCCCCTCACCTCTCAACAAGTTCCAGCCGCCTTCTCTCCCCTTTCTCTTGGTGGCCGTGGTGTTTATTAAGGAGGAGGCCCGTGTTCTGGGGAAGAGTCGGGGATCATGTCTGGCCGTGCCGTGAGCTTACCGCCTGATCTTAGGCATGGTGCCTTGCCTCTGCCTGTCAGAGTGGGCGCAGTAACCCCAGGCATCGCGGTGTGAAGGGCGGAGATGACCTGTGAAGTGAAAGTCCCAGAGGAAGAGGGGCAGCTGGGAAATGGCGTCCCTCCCCAGCCTCTCTCGCGACTGTGAATCGAAGCTATTTTTATGTACACAGCTGCAATAGTGTTGGGGCTTTTTCCTGTAGGGCAAGGCTGGGAGGGGGCCTGAGTCATCGGCGGCTGGGTGCAAGCTGCTTCAAGGGTGAGAGACCAGCCTTGTCCCCAAAGGGAGAGGAACAGCCCAGGGCCCCTCCGGAAGGACCCGCGGGGCCCTGGGCCCTCGGCTTGTGCTTGGCTGACCTTCCGATGGCTGGCTGAGTGGGAGGAGCCGGAGAAGGACAAGGGTATCGGTGCCACCCTCCCAGCACCACACACGGTCACTGACTGGCTGGACTTACAGAGCACCAGTGTGGCCAAGTGCCTGGAGCCCTGTCGCCCTCGGTGTCTCACCATTCTATGTGCCAGGCTCTGGGGCCACCTCAGCCCACCGGATTCCTTGTGCCTGTGAGTCCCAGGCCGACAGACAGGGTGACACTGAAGCAGGCCCAAGGCAAAGCACATGATTTAGCTTTTGGGATGGGGTGAGGAAGGGCAGGTGGCCCAGAGGGTAGTGTGGCATAGGCATAGAGGCCTGGCCCTTTGGGGTGTCAGGTAACAAAGGGCGAGAAGGGCTGGGCTGAGGGCTGAAGGCTCTGGGCTCTTCAGAGAGCAGGAGGGCTGGCACCCAGAGAGGGCACCTGCCCTCCACCAGCTCCTTCCTGCTGAGTAAAGGGACCCTGAGCTGACGCCATTGTAATAACTACCCCCACACACCTGGAAGTCATTTTGTCCATTCTGCCTATTATAGGTAGGGGTGCTCGCTTCGGCAGCACATATACTATTATAGGTAGGGAACCTTGGGCCAGAGATTTAGCTCAGTGGTTCTGGCACCTGCCTAGCAAGCGCAAGGTCTCTGGTTTGATCCCTGGTAACAACATACAACAATACCACAACCAGCAATCAGTACCACATACCACAGTGCTGGGCGTGGTGGCTCACACCTGTAATCCCAGCACTTAGAAGGAAGGCAGAGGCAGGAGAATTGCTGAGTTCGAGGCTTGCCTGGGCTACATAGTGAGCTCAGGGCCAGCCTGAACTACAAAGCAAGACTCTGTCTCAGAAAAAAAAAAAAAAGGTAGGGAATCTTGAGGCCTCAAAGGGAGGCCCTTGCAGGTGACCTACAGAGGGCGCTAGAGGTGACCACGGTCAGGCTGTTTGGGGCCAAGTGGAGCTGTAGCCTTGTGGATGAGGTGAGGTGGCTTGTGGGACAGGGACTAGCTTGGGAACTTTTGGGCCTCAGGGTAGAAGGGCACTCACACCTCTAACCCACTTGGCTCGCACCTTTCTAGTCAGGAAAATCATCTTCTTTGCAGAACGTTTTATTCCACCTGCCTGAAAGGTGCTCTAATAACTATGCAGATCTTGGTGATGTCGAGGGTCTTGGTGCTCCTGGAGTTGTTCAGTGCACAGTGTGTGTGACTGTGAGTGGTGGCCTCATTCTGAAATAGAGTGAGAGCTACAGCCATTTTCTCCACTTCTCTATTCCTTCTTCCCTTCTCTCCTTCTCCCTCCTATGGAGCCAGGCACTGGGGGAGAGACAAGGAAGGAGGCAGGGGAAAGAAGGGTACCTGGATCAGGCCAGAGGCACCTGGTTCACAGCCCTCCTGTTTCCTGGGCCAGTCCTTTGTGCTGGCAAGAAAGGGACAGACAAGAATCTGTTCTCTTTTTTTCCTCATGATTCTTTTTTTTTTTGTGGAACCAGTGATTGAATCTCCCATGATTCTTGAGGGCCTTTTGGTCAGGCAGTAGTATCCTTCTAGCTTGGGGGTCTGGACAAGGAAAGGGAAGCAAGAAACAAAGTTATTTAGATATTACAATGTCAGATTTTTTTTTTTAGTTTTTTTTGTTTTATTGAGACAGGATCTCACTTTGTACTTCAGGGTTACCCTGAACTCACCATGTAGCTCAGGCAAGCCTCAAATTTGCCTCTGCCTTCCTCATGCCCAGCATTGTGATATGTGGTACCAGGGATCAAACTCAGGACCTTGTGCTTGCCAAGCAGATGCTGGAACCATTGAGCTAAATCCTTGGCCCACAACATCAGATTCTTTGGGAGCATCTGATACTTTTCCAAACAATGAGGAAGGAACAGCATGTCTGCAGCATAGGGTGTCTTTAAAAATTCATGTTGTCCTGAAGAGACCTAGAGTAACAAAAATAATTCTAGGAAACAAAGATGGGGGGGGTGTCATAATCCCCAACTTGAAACTATACTACAAAGCTGCAGTGATAAAAGCAGTATGACATTGGCAAAGAAAGAGAACCAAAACTCAATGGAATGGATTAGAAGATACAGAAACAACTCCAGACATATTCAGCCATTTCATCTTTGGGAAAGGAGCCAAACACACTCAATAGGAGAAAGATAGCCTCTTTAATGGTGCTGGAAAAAAAAACTGGGCTTCAACTTGCTGAAGATTAAAACTACATCTATATCTTTCATTGACTCAACTAAAATAAAAGTGGATCAAAGATCTAAGTAGAGAAACACTAAACCTGCTGGGAGATAAGTTAAGTAGAACTCCTAAAGACACTGGCATAGGAAAAGACTTCATGAACAAAACTCAGACTGCACAGGAAATACTACAAAGAATTAATTTAGGAACCTATCTTATTAAAAAAAATTCTGCACACCAAGAGAAACCACCAACAGAGTCAAGGGACAAACCATAATGTAGGAAGAAAATTTTTATCAGCTGTTCCTCAGACAAAGGTCTAGTATCTAGGATATATGAAGAATTTTTAAAAATCAGACTTCCCCCAGATTTAAAGACCCAATCCCAAAATGGGCATCTGAAGTGAACAGAAACTTCTCAGATGAAGAGGTAGAAGCAGCAAATAAACATACGAAAAAATGTTCCACATCACTGGCCATTCGAGAGATGCAGATGAAGACAACACTGAGATTGTGCCCTACTCCAGGAAGAATGGCTGCTATTGAGTCATATTCCAGCAAGATATGCTTGTGGGGTTGGGGGGAGACAGGAACCCTTCTCCACCTTTGGTGGGAGTGTAGAGTGGTACAACCACTGTGGAGATCAGCGTGAAGATGCCTCAAAAAACTAGGATTAGAAGGGGCTGGGGATTTAGTTCAGTGGTATCGCCACCTGCCTTGCAAGCACAAGGTCATGATTCAATTCCCAGCACTGCCAAAAAAACAAACAAAAACAAACAACAAGAAAAATCTAGTATTAGAGGTCCCATTTAACCCAGCTATTCCTCTGCTGGGTACCTGCCCAAAAGAATTAAAAGGATCATACCATAGGGATATATGTATATCTATGTTTATAGCAGCACAGTGTGTAATAGCTAAGAGTTGGAAACAGCCCAAAAGCCCTTCGACTGGTGACTGGATAAAGATTTTTAAAAAACAATGGAGTACTACTCAGTTCTAAAAAATGATAAATGAGAGACATTTACAACTAAATGAACATACCTTGAGGCCAAACTCTTTTATTTTATTTTATTTTTTTTTTTTGAGAGAGGGTCTTGCTTTGTAGTTCAGGCTGGCCCTCAGCTCACTATGTAGCCCAGGCAAGCCTCGAACTCAGCAATCCTCCTGCCTCTGCCTCCCAAGTGCTGGGATTACAGGTGTGAGCCACCACGTCCGGCACTATGGTATGTGGTATTGATGGTTGTTGGGCATGAGTCTCCACGCCCAGCATTGTTTATCGGGGATCGAACTCAGGACCTTGCGCTTGTGAGGCAGGTGCTGGAACCGCTGAGCTAACCCTCCGGCCCTGAGGGAAAACTCTTAAATGAAATAAATAGGACATACATGTAAATACCTAATTGTTACTCTGGTGTGAGAAATTGAAAGTGCAAATGAGGGCACAAAATGTGAAAATGGAGATTGAGAAATAGGAAGAAAGGTTCAAAGGGGAGGGGCAGTGAGTGATGAGGGAAGGAAAGAAGGAAATGAAAAAAGAAGGAAAGAGTGGAAATAAAGCATTTGTAAATGGCGTGGAGGGGATGGAAGAAGAATAGGAAAAAAATAAGAACCAAGATATATCATGTATGAGTACAAATTCTCAGTGATGACTGTATTTATATTATATACCCAAAATGTACCAATAAACTTCATTCCATATTCCCACCATTTTAGGAGGCTGAGGCAGGAGGATGGCACGTGGGAACCCAGCCTGGGCAACTTGTTTTAGTGAGATTCTGGCTCAAAATAAAAAAAATAAAAATACAATAAAATAAAGAAGGCTAGGGATGTGGCTCAGTCCAGATTTCTGGGTTCCTTCCTCTATACTGGGGAAAAAAATCACAGATCATGCTGGGGTTCAGGACACATGCCTGTAATCCCAACTATTTAGGAGGCTGAGGAAGGGGAGCAATTTATGGATCACAAGTTTGAGGCCAGTGGGCAATTTAGAAAGATTCTGTCTCAAAACGTAAAAAAGGCTGGGAATGTGACTCCATGTGGAGCACTTGGCTGGCATGATCTGTATTTGCCATGTTTGTTTTCCGGGTTTTTTTTTTTCTGTTTTTTTTTTTGAGACAGGGTCTCGCTTTGTAGTTCAGGCTGGCCCTCAGCTCACTATGTAGCCCAGGCAAGCCTCGAACTCAGCAATCCTCCTGCCTCTGCCTCCTGAGTGCTGGGATGACAGGCGTGAGCCACCACGCCCGGCACTGTAGTATGTGGTACTGATTGCTGGTGGGCGTGAGTCACCACACCCAGCATTGTATGTGGTTACCAGGGATCGAACCAGGGACCTTGCGCTTGCCAGGCAGGCGCTGGAACCACTGAGCTAAATCTCTGGCCCTGCCCTTTGTTTGTCCTTCATTCATCTCCTAGTGTATTTGGGTTTTTTTTTTTTTATTCTATTGTGTATTAGGAATGGAACCCAGAGTCCAGAATTCAGAGATACATCCACAGGTCTTTTTTATTAATTTTGGGACAAGATCTCATTCATTTGCTAAACTGTCCAAGCCTGGTTCAAATTTGCCATCTTCCTGCCTCAGGCTCCCAGAGCGGTTTTGAGATTTTGTCACCCATACCTAGTTATTAGGATGAGTTTTGCAGCTTATATCTGTGAGCTCCAGGAAATCAGGACATCTGATCTCTTTTCTGCTGGATGCCTTTAGAACTCAGAACACTGGCTGGCAGCCATTAGACACCCAGGGAGCTTTCAGGGCCCACACTGGCCCCAGGCTGGGGGCAGAGCAGCCAGCACTGCAGTCTGGGCTCTGGGGCTGGACAGCAGCTGCAGAGCCCACAGCAGCCTTCTGTCCTGTGGTTCCTGCCTCTACCCATGAGCTGAGCAGCGTTTTCCTGGGCGGGGAGGGCTCTGTGAAGTCTCCCCTGTGAATCAGCCCCTTGAGGGAGTACAGGCCCTTCTCCTGGGCCCAGCGCCTGGTGGCTTCCAGGGATCTTGAACTTTCTCTGAACAGGGCTTAGGAGCTGGAGACCAGGGCTCTGCCCGGGATGCCCCCTTGGGCTATGTCCCCCACAGGTCCCTGGGACCCCAGGGTGGCTGTGGGATGTCACTGCCATGCCTCAGTAGGCCAAATCAGAAGGCTCATGCTGCAGAAAATGATCTGTACTGTGCACTTGAGCGAAGGGCGAATCTTAGCATACACACAGGCAAATATTCTAAAAAGGGGAGCCAGATTTAAATATGAGCTATAAACAGACAATTCACGGGGGAAGAAAGATTTTAAATGAACCGTAAATACGTGAAAAGACACTTTCACTCATCAATAAAGTAACATCTAACAAAATAACAAGAGGGACCAAGGAAAGCGTTTTACACTCCCAGCTACTTGGGAGTCTGAAGCAGGAAGATCGCTTGAGCCAGGGCTTTGAGGCCAGCCTGGGCAATAGATTGGAGCTTTGTTTCAAAAAAGAAAAAAAAAGTTTTATAGTACATAGTATTGATTAAGGTGTGGTACAGAGAAAGATGGTCCTCTGTATAGTCGGTGAAAGTCTAAATTGAGCGATATTTGAAGGCTGTGATGATGGGTGACTGATTTGTGTCAGTTTGAGTCAGAGAAGCTCAGCTCATTTGGCTCAGCTCTTCCACACCCCAGGGTATAAGAGACCCTCCCTAGTGCGGTTTGCCGCTGCCCGGATGGTATAAAGAGGAAATAAGAAGGTTAGATCTAATGCCTGACGTGGTGGCTCACGCCTGTAATCCCAGCACTCGGGAGGCAGGGACAGGAGGATTGCTGAGTTCGCGGTGGCTTGCATGGGCACCATAGTGAGCTCAGGGCCAGCCTGAACTACAAAGCGAGACCCTGTCTCAAAAAAAAAAAAAAAAAAGAAGGTTAGATCTGCTTCTACTTCCTCAGAGGAGCTCTGATCCTCGCCCTCACCTGGATGTCACCTCCTGGCTTCCAGCACAGACTCTAGCTTCTGGCGAAGATCCTTCAGGCTTCCACTGCAGACCCGTCAACTCATACGGGACACTGATATGGACTCCTGTGGGACATTGCAGTGAGCTCCAGACCTTGGCTGGATCCTCTGTGCTCTCCCATATCCAACTCTGTCGTTGGCCATCATGAGCCAGTCTTGTAAATTCTTTTTTTTTTTTTTTTTTTTTTGCTTTTTGAGACAGGGTCTCACGTTGTAGTTCAGGCTGGCTCTGAGCTCACTATGGTGCCCAGGCAAGCTGCTGCGAACTCAGCAATCCTCCTGTCTCTGCCTCCTGAGTGCTGGGGTTACAGGCGTGAGCCACCACGTCTGGCATTGTGGTATGTGGTGTTGATGGTTGGTGGGCGTGTCTCCACGCCCAGCATTATATGTGGTTACTGGGGATTGATCTCAGGTCCTTGCGCTTGCGCGGCAGGCGCTGGAACCACTGAGCTAACCTTCCGGCCCAGTCTTGTAAATTCGTATGCATCTGCACATCTGTTCCTCCAGGAATAACTGACTGACAGATACAAAGGGCAACTTGGAAAGACAGTGGTACCTTGGTTAGCGAACTTAATCCTCTCCATGATTCTTTCTGTTCACAGACTGCACTGGATGGGAACCAAATCAGATGCGATGGTTAGGGTCAAGGTAAACCTGATGCAGAAATTTGATTTGATTCTCATCCATTTCAGTTGGATACCAGAATCATGGAAAGAGTCGAGGGCGTAAACCGAGGCTCCACTCTAGCTATTGTAAAGGTGGCCACGCATTCTTTGGCACTCCTTGCATGGAGAGATGGGGTCTGTGTCCCTTCCCCTTGAACGTGGGCTGGACCACAAGCCCCATGAACAACAAAATGCAGCAAGTGATCCTTTGCTACTGTTACAAAAACACAGCAGTGGCCGGCCCTGCCCACATGCCTGCTCTCTGTAGTACAGAATCTTAGACATGGAGTCACTGGGATGTTTGTGCACTGAGAACAGTGCTGCGGAGTCATCCACTATTCCACTGCATGGTCTTATCTCTGCTTCTACTCTTTCTATGCATAACTTTTTTTG
Organism: Thryonomys swinderianus; assembly: GCA_004025085.1. Taxonomy (NCBI): domain Eukaryota; kingdom Metazoa; phylum Chordata; class Mammalia; order Rodentia; family Thryonomyidae; genus Thryonomys; species Thryonomys swinderianus. The sequence continues at coordinate 15,579 of PVIC010027440.1, forward strand.
GGGGGGTATCGGGGATTGAACTCAGGCCCTTGTGCTTCCAACATAGGTGCGGTACCACTTGAGCTAAATCCAGCCCTTTCTATCCATAATGTTGCTGTCTGCTTTATAGGATTTTTTTTTTCTTAGATGAACTTTAGTACCTTTTTCCCAAGTCTGGTCAGGCTGTACTTTTTTTTTTTTTGTACCAGGAATTGAACTCAGGGCTTGGTGGCATCACGCTGGCTCGGGAAACCCTGGGACCCTGGCGGTGGCGGGTGCTGCCCGCTCTGGAGGTGGAGGGCAGAGGCCTGTGGCCGTGGGTCTGCGCAGGTCTCCATGCCCAGGCGCTGTGGATGCCGGGTCCAGGCAGTGCCGAGGCAACCCCAGCATCAGACGCTTCCGTCCTAGAATCAGCTAAGGCTGTAGCCGCTTCTTTTTGAGAGCGGGCAGCTGCCAGCGTGAACTTCAGGATGCCCTGCTGTCCCTACTACTGATACTGCTTAGAAACTTTGCCAGGTGTTGGCGGTGGACCCCTAAATTCCAGGACTCTGGGAAGCTGAGGCAGGAGAACAAAAAGTTCCAGCCCAGCCCGGGCATTTTAGGGACTTAGGGAGACCCTGCTCCAAAAGGGAGTGGGAGGTGGGGTCGCTCAGCAGGGGAACCTAAAGCCTGGAGCTGCTGCTCTTTTATGGGTCGGAACTCTGGAGTTCAGGGGCGTGAGCAGCCAGCCGAGCCTCAAATCCTGCGCCTCGCCCTGTCCCTGCAGGGGCCGAGCCTTTCTCTTTTGCTTTTTCACACCACACCCTTTCCAGGAGCTGAAGGCCTGGGGTGGATGACCCAGGACAGGGTTACTGATGGTTCAGTAGACTTCCGGGGAGGTGTTCACAGGAGACAGGAAGGCATCAGCCAGCAGGGAAGGTGACATAACTCTCCAGTGCCCTGGTGACCCCGAGTGCAGGGACTCACAACCATAGGCAACCTGGCTTTCAGTCCCAACTCCAGGGCCCTCCCTTGGGAGGTTTGACCCACTTTAGTTTGTCTTCCAGTCCTGCCACTGAGATGAGCTATCCGAGGGGCCAGGCCGTCAGCATGTGCTGGCTGGTAGGGTCATCTGGAGTGATTAGGAAGTGAGGGCGACAGAGAAAAGGAAAGACTGCTTCTGTAAAAATGATATAGACTCAAGGGACAAGGAAATGGCAGCTATGTTACAGTGGAACAAAGTGAGAGGCATTCAGGAGTTAGGCTGAAGCTGGGTGTGGAGATATATGGCCTTAATCCCAGAACTCTGGGAGGCTGAAACGGGAAGACCTCAAGTTTAACTCCTACCCAGAAAACTCAGCAAGACCCTGTCTCAAAATTAAAAATACTAAAAGAGGGAAAATAGCTCAATGTGAAGGTTTAGGATTAAAAGCTTAGTTTTCCTCTTAATACCCAAGAAGAAAAGAGTCAGGTTTAATGATGGGCACATTTTTTTTTTTTTTTTGAGACAGGGTCTCGCTTTGTAGTTCAGGCTGGCTCTGAGCTTACTATGTAGTCCAGGCAAGTCTCGAACTCAGCAATCCTCCTGTCTCTGCCTCCCGAGTGCTGGGATTACAGGCGTGAGCCACCAGGCCCGGCCACATTTTTTTTTTTTTTTTTGAGACAGGGTCTTGCTTTGTAGTTCAGGCTGGCCCTGAGTTTACGGTGTAGCCCAGGCAAACCTCAAGCTCAGCAATCCTCCTGCCTCTGCCTCCTGAGTACTGGGATTACAGGCCTGAGCCACCACAACAAGCACTGTGGTATGTGGTACTGATTGCTGGTGCATGTGAGTCACCACACCTGATTTTGTTGTATGTGATTACCAGCGATCAAACTCAGGACTTTGTGCTTGCTAGGTAGGCACTGGAACCACTGAGCTAAATTTCTAGCCCAAGGGCACATATTTGATAAATAAACAAGTTGTTACAGTTTAGGTCTAGGTGTCCCCTAAAGCCTCACGCTGTCAAAGGTGGGACTTTGCCAGAGGTGGCTGGATCTAGGGTGTGTGGTACTGGGATGGATTCCTGGTGCAGTGCTAGGATCAAAGGCCCTAGGATTAGGGGTGCGAGTGCCCCTGGCCTAAGTGGCCTGTATGGCATATAAGGGACAGAAGGGACTGGTGGTCCCTTGTTGCTTCACTGTCCTGTGCCTGCCATGAACTGTTTCTCCCCGTCATGTCCTTTTGCCATGTGCCACTCTGGAACTGGCTGATTATGGACTGACTGAAATCTCTACACACCGTGAGCTTAATAAACTTTTCCATTTAATTTTTAGATATTGGATATATTGGTATTTCCCTCAGGACAAGGGGAAAGTAACTAAGACACAGGTTAACTAGGGAAGCAGAATTTATAAATCTTTCACTCAATATATTTTCTGCATTCAACACAGCCATTTACAATTTGCAACTTTGTGTTTGTTTGTTTGTCTTTTAGTTTTTTGAGACAAGGTCTTGATTTGTAGTTCAGGCTGGCCTTGAACTCACTATGTAGCCCAGACTGGCCTTGAATGCATAGCAATCCTCCTGCCTCTGCCTCCCTAGTGTTGGGATGACAAGCATGAGCCACCACACCCAGTTTAAGATTTTTTAAAAATAAATTTACACAGGGCCGGAGGGTTAGCTCAATGGTTCCGACGCCTGCCTCGCCAGCACAAGGTCCTGAGTTCCATCCCTGGAAACCACATACAATGCTGGACGTGGAGACTCACGCCCACCAACAATCAATACCACAGTGCCAGGCGTGGTGGCTCACGCCTGTCATCCCAGCACTCGGGAGGCAGAGGCAGGAGGATTGCTGAGTTCGACGCTTGCCTAGGCTACATAGTGAGCTCAGAGCCAGCTGAACTACAAAGTAAGATCCTGTCTCCAAAAAAAAAAAAAAAAAAAAAAATTACACAATATATCTGCTTGGTGCCTCCCATTGAGGGTGCCTGAGACAGCATCCTGGTACATTTTCTTCTCTGAATCCTGTGGGGAAAGTCCATCCACTCCAGACGGGTCTGGCCTAGGGTGGCAGCGGTGTCTGCAGAGCTGTGTTCTGAGCGGCCTCTGGGTGTCTGCTGGCTCGGCCAGCGTGGGGCCTGCAGGGTGGAAGGGCTTGTTCACCCCGCAGTGAACTGAGACCCGCTGGGTTCAGAGCCCAGGGTCCGGAGCCTGGAATCCTTCTCTCTCCCAGGGGCATTAGCACTCTGCCTTGCCAGCCCGGCTGTCAGTTTTCTGTGTCATTCTCACTTTCTCCCTACCAAGCGTATGTGAAGTGGTGACCCTTGTGACCCAACAGGCCGCACTGTTACGCTGTCCCCCATGGGCCATGAGTGGTCATTCATATTTCGAGGGACTTGAGAGCTGGCCTTCGTGGCTCCTGCCTGTCATCCCAGTTAGGAGGCTGAAACCGAAGGATCGCTTGAGCCCGGGCATTCGAACCAGTTGGGACAATACAGTGAAACCTCGTCTGGGGGAAAAACCAAACAAGAGAAAATAAATAAATTCATTCAATACGAATAAATGAAAAACCAATATCTCCATTGCACTGGGCAGTGCAGATGGACACAGAGCTGATTCAGGGTGGGGACAGCGCCTGCGGGCAGCAGAGGCCACCTGGCTGTGGGGGCACAGGACCGATGGGCAGACGGTCTTCCTGAGATGCTCAGCCTGAGCCTCTGCACTTGGGTCCTCATTCCTGGCCCGGGCTCTCCTCTCCTTCCCCAGTGTCTCCCAGCTCCGTCCTCCTCCCCGCCCCATCCTGGGTCTCAGACAGGCTCCCCCAGGCCGCTCTCTGCATTCAGAGCCAGTGTGTGTTCTGTGCGGCTCAGAGCGGTGCCCCTTTACGCCTCCTTGCAGCGGATGCGAGTGCGCGTACCCTCTGCTTCTGAGTGTTCGTGCAGGTGAGAGCTGGGGTGGGAAAGCACCGAGCCGCTCCAGGCACTGCTTTTCCTGAGTTTCCAGGGCTCCGGGAGGCCCGGCTGGAGCTCCTGCCGCGTTTTGCTGCGGGAGGCCTGAGAGCAAAGTCATCGACAAAATCAATTTCTTGTTTTTAAACAGGTGAAGAATAAACACAGATAAACGGGTATCTCGCTGACCAGGTGAGAAGGTGCTCTTTTCTCCTAAAGGTCTCTCTCTCCTCTGTGACCCTCCCCAGCCGGGACAGGGAGAGGGGACCCCGAGCCAGAGAGGGCCAAACGGGGCGGGGTGGGGGAGGGTGTCTGTGAACCCCGGAGCCTGGATCTGCAGGCGGCAGCCCGGGCCGCTGTCCCTGACTGTCAGAGCCCCTGCAGTGCTGCTCGGACTGTTTCCATATCGATGCTGTCTCATGGAGCCTGTCACGGAGCCACCCCGGTGGCCCATGTCTATATTCTTCCTATGAAGGGAGGCTGAAGCAGGAAGATCACAAATTTAAACCCAGCCCGGGCACTTGGTGAGACCCTATGTCACCAAGAAAAGAAAAAATAAAAAAAAAGGTCTGGGGAGAAAGCTCAGTGTGAAGGTCTCAGGATGAGTCCTCTTTCCCACAGTTCCTGATTACCCTTATTTCCGACTAAATCAAGTTGATATAGCCCAGGACTCATGCTAGAGCTTGGCAGAGGATGGAAGAATAATACATGGAAGAACAAGAAAAAAAGAATAAAGAATGACTAATAGTTTATTATTTGGGGGGCTGGGAGTTGTCTTTAGCTCTCCATCTGAACTTGCTCTGTCCCAACTAAGACCATGAGCTCTGGATTAGTCAGTATTTATGGTTCTAGAACTTAATGAGGCAGGAATTAATGCCAGAGATGAAATATGAAATATTCTATTTCCTGTTAGCTGTGTGATACCCTGAGCTCTTGATCTCTGAATATCCAAGAGTGGAGTCGAAGAGCATGAAGAGATTTATTGACAGGAAAGCTCCTGACGGCAGGAGGAGTCCTGAGTGTGAGGCAGGGACCCTGCTCTATAAGGGAGTTTTACAGAGTGAAACCCAAGTGGGTGTAACATGGGCCACAGTCACGACCATCCACTAAGGTTACAAGTACAGTCACTTAGGTACTAGTGGTCCGATCGGGAAACAAATCACATAACAAGTGCGAAAGGAAAGAAGAAAGGTTCTCTTAGGAAGTGGTAGCTCCAGAGGTCTCTGGTCACCCACTGGGGTGACTAATGTCTGTCTAGACTTCATTAGGTCCAGTGTTTGTTCTACAGGAACGTAGGTAGCGTGGTAATATTGTCTTTATCTTGAGGCTTGGTTTCCCCCAGTCTTTCCTCTATGGTTTCAAAGTTGTCCTCAGACTCTCTAGGCCCTCGGCTCTAATCTAGGAGGTATTAACGCAGAAAGGTGATTCATGGATTGGGAGTCATGCTCAGAAATTCACACTTGGAGAGTACGTTTTGGTTAACGGAGCACAGCGCTTTAAGAAAGTGGATCAACTCAATGTCAACTCCTTTAGTTGTAGCAACATATAAATAAAATGAACTATAATGCAGCAAGTGAGTCTAAAGGAACAAAGGTAGGAAGACATGCAGTTGAAGACTGAGTTTTCTCTGGTCAGAGCACCGTCTAGCATAGACCTTTCATCATTAGCAGGGTTCTCAGTCCATAATTACACCAACAAACCTCTCCTGCGTATAACTTTAGTACATAATTTTTAACCAGGCAAATTAAAATTTTGGTATTTTCCTCACCCATAGAGGTGAGGGACAATTAAAATTTTGGACATAACTTTAAAAGTTGAGAGATAGGGCCAGAGGGTTAGCTCAGTGGTTCCGGCGCCTGCCTGGCAAGCGCAAGGTCCTGAGTTCAATTCCCGGTAACCACATATAATGCTGAGCATGGAGACTCATGCCCACCAGCCATCAATACCACATACCACAGTGCCGGGCGTGGTGGCTCACGCCTGTCATCCCAGCACTCGGGAGGCAGAGACAGGAGAATTGCTGAGTTCCGGGCTTGCCTGGACTACATAGTGAGCTCAGAGCCAGCCTGAACTACAAAGCAAGACCCTGTCTCCAAAACAAAAAAAAAAAAAAGTTGAGAGATAATTTTAAAAACAAGTTTACTATATTGAAGATAGAAAAAAATGTCCTTGGCATCTTTTCAGTTCCTTGTAAGACATCAGGCTTAACAAAACATGTTCAAAAAGTCCATTTTTTTCAGAAATGTACAATTGTGCTTCGGCAGACAGAATAGATACCCCCATCTTTGTACAGTTTTCCCAACAGAACATCAGCACCTTCATGTCACGGTAACCCCTATTGTGTGGTTTCTGTGGCTTGTGACTGTACTTAGTGTTGATGTGCACAGGCTAAAATGGAACTAATGTGCAGTTATTTCTGTCTGATAGTGAATGTTTCCTTATATTAACAACTCTTTACAACATTTCCCCCTGTTGAAACACTTTGTCTCATGAAAAAGTCAATACAGAAGTTATTATTCATTTCCCAAGTCTTTGGCCTTTCATGATAGTACAGTTTGTTCTTTAGGATGTGGGAAACCAAGGATTTTGGGGTGGAGAGCTCAGGAGAGTGTCTAGAAACAAGAAATATGAGGAGGCTGACTCCTCCCGAGTGGTGGACAAGGGACCTGGAAAAAGCATCTTCAGATTTTTTTTTTTTTTTTTGAGATAGGGTCTCACTTTGTAGTTCAGGCTGGCCCTGAGCTTACTATGTAGCCCAGGCAAGCCTGGAACTCAGCAATCCTCCTGTCTCTGCCTCCCGAGTGCTGGGATTACAGGCGTGAGCCACCATGTCTCGCACTGTGGTATGTGATGTTGATTGCTGGTGGGCGTGAGTCACCACGCCCAGAATTCTATGTGGTTCCTGGGATCGAACTCAGGGCCTTGCGCTTGCGAGGCAGGTGCTGGAGCCACTGAGCTAAATCTCCAGCCCTCTTCAGATTTTTTTGACATAAGTTGTCTTGATATTTTCCCATAGAAGTATTTTGTTTTCATAAGTATTCAGCCTGGCCAGGGATTTAGCTCAAGTGGTACCATGCTTACCTTGGAAACACAAGGGCCCAAGTTTGATGCCCAGTACCACAAAAAAGAAAGAAAGAAGGAAGGAAGGAAGAAAAGGAAGGAAGGAAGGAAGGAAGGAAGGAAGGAAGGAAGGAAGGAAAGAAGGAATTCAGCCTGTGAAATGTCTCTCCTTTATGAAATGTCTGATTATGATAGAAGTAAGGAGATGTGCAATATGCTTATATGTGAGGCGTGAACTTTAATACATATACTTGGTATTTCTTATAACTGTTTTTTCTCTTCCCTTGGGGTCTCCCTGGGCCTCCTGGACCTCAAGCTTTACAAGAGGCAAAGGTTGTGCTTTGTTCACTTGTTTCCTTGTCATCAGATACAATGCAGAGAAGCCCATATTAAATATCCATGTTTTTAAAAATCAGTCCCAGACAATCCAGGAGAAGCAAAATCATCAATAGAAGTTTGTACAATGAAGAACTGTTCATTGTAGTTTATAGAAGTTTGTAGTTTGTAGAATGAAGAACTGCTAAAGGAAGAGGGAAAATGAGGATGGAAACTTAGGAAAGAAGACAGAGAAATGGGAATGACATTTTGGGATGGACAATGAAAAATAGAAAATATTAAACAAGGTGAAACAGGTTCAACAAAAATTATAAGTGAAAAGAAACAACTTTGGTGTATGGAAAAAGACTGGGAGTAGAAGAGGGTTGAGGACATCTGCTTTGACACTTTAAAAGATCCTTCCAATTATTTTGTAATAAAAAGAACAAAGGAAGCTTTTGTACTGAAACATTTATAAATGACAATTTTAGGAATTACTTTTGAGCATTATACTATAACCCACCCCTTTATTAAATAGAATCAGACATCCTGTCACTTAATCCTAAGGGAATGAAACATAACAACTATAAACAGTAGAGACTAGAATGACGTTACTGATGAACTCTGTTGATGATTTTTTTTTTCTGTTGATGATTTTTGCTTTACCCCTCCAGGCTGAGGTTTAGTTGGACCTGAGCTACACCTGCTGAAATATGATTTTGCCATTGGATTCTTGTAGGAGATTCAAGTGGCTTCAACGTTCACCTTTGGTTTATGCTTCATAAGTCACTTTATGTGCTCAGCCTGTCCTGAACATGTGTGCACACTGTAGCCTTTGTCCTCTCCTCTTTCTAAGTGCTTAGAAAACCGTACAGAACCTTTAAAGCTGTATAGAAACCTTTAATTTTTTGTTAAAGGAATGTAAAATAACACTTTACTGAGACCCTGGGCTATGTGACCAGTATTTAGGGCACAGATTCTAGCTGCAAGCGTATTTTGTGTTTAACATT
>PVIC010027441.1:0-23904 GCA_004025085.1 Thryonomys swinderianus
CAGGCTGGGCCTGAGCTCACTATGGTGCCCAGACAAGCCACCGCGAACTCAGCAATCCTCCTGTCCCTGCCTCCCGAGTGCTGGGATTACAGGCGTGAGCCACCACGCCCAGCATTATATGTGGTAACCGGGGATCAAACTCAGGTCCTTACGCTTGCGAGGCAGGCGCCGGAACCACTGAGCTAACCCTCCGGCCCAATAATGCAGTCTTTTGACATGTAGAACTTCTTAGTGGTGCCGCCTTGTAAGAATTGGTAATGCAGCCAGGCGTGGTGGCTCACGCCTGTCATCCCAGCACTTGGGAGGCAGAGACAGGAGGATTGCTGAGTTCAAGGCTTGCCTGGGCTACATAGTGAGCTCAGGGCCAGCCTGAACTACAAAGCGAGACTCTGTCTCAAAAAAAAAAAAAAAAAAAAAAAAAAAAAAAAGAATTGGTAATGCAGACTTCTCCCCACTGTGAGGACTCTTCTGGGGACTCTGCTCCCTGCTCCATGATTTTATGTCCATCTAGCTCACGAGTTCCCCCGACAGGATGCCAGTTTCTCACAGTCCGTGGCTTCCTGATAGAAAGCTTAACATTATTAATAAAAATGTGTTCCCTCATGGTTCCACAATTCATGTAACCTTAAGGATTAGTACAAATACCAAAAGTATCAAATCAAAAATACTAGCAGAATCCGTGTCATCCTTGAAATGTGGAAACCACGTAACAGTAGACGGCTGTGTTAACATGAGGATTTAGGACAGGAAGAGGCAGGAGAAAATGCAGGGAGAGTTTGAGTCACCGGAGCACAGCTCCTAACTGAAGACCACCCAGAACACCACGGGCTGCCACAGCGGGAGAGTCAACAGCAAAATCATCCATCGGTCAGACTTACTGCTTCTGCCTGGGAGCACAATGGCTCCCAGGACTGTCAGTCCCGAGCACACTGCCGGAGCTCCGCGTCACCATTTTCTGCAGCTAATGAACCCAAGGGTTCTCAGGAACCATCGCAGAAACCATTCATAGCAGGGAAGTGAGAGCAGCTACACCCTCTATCGGGTTTTCTGTCATCACCCAGGAGCAAGAGTGGTAAGAAGACGTGGGTGGCATAGCGGCCGAGAGGTTGAGGGCTGGGGTCAGTGTGTGCAAATGCTCACGTGCCGCGTCTGCTGGAGCGACATAGAAAGGGCCAGAGTAGCAGAAGGGATTCCTTCACTTCCTGAAGATGCTCACTGTGCCCCTCCGCTCAGGGGTCTGCAGCCCCTTCGGGCCTATGGTCCCGTGAGAATAGAACCCCAAGGGAAGGACATGGCTGAATGGGAAAGTACAGTTCATACTTCAGACTACATATATCTGGCATGATCGGTCGATGCTCAGGTGTTGTCCCGAGCTAACTCTCCACAATTACAGCCCAGCAGGTCAGTGAGGGAGTGGCGAAGGAGAACCATAGGTTCCAGGGTGGCATCGCCATGACACGGTCTTGCTGGCATTGTGAAATCAGAACTCTCTGTGTCCCATGCATGGCAAGGACACCCAGTGTCTGATCGAGCTGAAGAAGAATCTGTCTGCTAAGCTGACGATCTGTGACCACTGGTTTTTGGACTGCGAGTTTGCAACTTGTTCTGTTCCTGCTAAACTTCCACACAGCCCACACCGTGAGGTTCTCCTGTCTCCAGGGAAGAGCAGCGTAGAATTCCCACATCATAGATTGTCTCAATACGTGGCCGGTCAGTCCCTTTGTACTGCGAGTCCGGGTGGCTTTACATGCCAGGGTACTTCCCACTTGAGCAAACACTGCCATTCTTTTGACATCGCTTTGCTGGCTCGCATCCGATTGGGGTTTCAGTGGGTACTCTTGGCCATTGATAATCTCCCTGGCTAAGTGCTGGCACCTTACCTAGGAGATGTTTTTTTGGAACAGGTTTCAAACAGCACAATTAGGGATCACTCAGTTTTAAAGGCCCCATCAAAGCCAACTGGGAAGAAATGGTTCCATTGATGTACCCACAGGGAAGATCTGTTTCTTTCCACCCACCTGATCAATTTTTGATATAGGAAATAGGACAGCAGAAACAAAATGTCCAAGCTTTTGAGATTCTGAAACTTTTTATTGCAAAGTGTAGCTTTAACTCCACGGTCTGCTGAATCTTATCACAAGACATGTCACGTTAGGCCCTCAGTTATACTGAGAAGTGTCCTGGCCGGGGCTGCCGGTGGGAAGAGGTCCCTGAACGTGTTCCGCGCGACAGCCACGGCGCCTGCACTAGCGCTGTTAGCGCGGCCGAGTCACCCCTGCGCCGCCTCCTGCGCGCGTCTCCTCCGTCTCAGCCGCTAGAGCTTCCGCTGCGACTCCGGAGAGAAGAGAGTCCGGCCCTGGTCACCCACCTGAGCGAGGAGAGCTCGCGGCGCTGCAGGCAGGCTGCGCCCCGCGCGTCCGCGGTTCCTGCGTGTAAACAAATGGCGCCGGAGGCTCGACGCCTCGGCCTGGAGAGCCACACTGCAAGTGTGCAAGAGCCGTGCCGCTCGGTGCAGGCGTGCGCGTCTTTGTAGCGTCCGCTTCGTGCCGGAAGCCTCGGGCCTCACACCCGGAAGGGAGGCTCTTCTCCGGGGCAGCACCTCGAATCCAGGGGCCCCCGAGGGGAGCCGCCCAGGAGGCGCTGCCCCTGAGGTCTCGCTTCCGTCTCCCGGGACACGCCGAGCCCAGCCCGACCCATGCGAGGGCGGTTCCCAGGGTGCTGCGCCCATAGGTGCCCTGGCCGGTCCCTCCAGGCCACACCCCGGCTTCACTCCTCCTCCTCCTTCACACCTTTCTTCCCCAGCCCTGAGCCACCCCGAGGGTCCCAGGTCCTCCGAGGCGCGCCTCCCCCGGCCACTCTCCTCTGCGCGTTGCCAGCCTCGGGGTCCTGCCGCCCCCCGATGCGCCCCCACTGGACTGCTACGGGAACCAGCAGGGCGGCCCTCGTCTTCCACGGTGGCCTGACTCGGATTGGTTTTTCTGTCCGGTGACCACGCGTGTGCTTGTGAGGGGAGAATCTGGGTCTGGTCTTTCCTTGGCGCTGATGGTGACATAGAAGCCAAAGGCCCCCTTCGCTCCCCCGTCTCCTCCTTCCTTCTTGTCTCCAGCATCCCAGCCGCAGTGACCATGCGCTGCCCTGTTCCGTGTGTAGCAGTCTCGTTCCGGCCTGAAGAGTTTGTATAAGCAGTGCTCTCGGCTTCCCCGGGGAGCGTGGCATCTGTGCTATGAATGCCTGCTTTCTTCCGGCTTCTTCCAATGTCAGCTAAATTCTGTCCTAAAGGTAGTTTTCTTGATCATGCTCCGTCACCTTCTCCTTTACCCTCCACTCAGCTCCCTGCTCTGACCTCGCTTCCACCGTGATCACAGGCCTTGCGTAGCTTTAATGCACGTTATTGCTCTTTTATGTGCTACCTGAAAGCAGCACTCACGTGTATCATGTCCTAAGAAACAGGTGAAATATTAAAGAACAAATATGTCTGCCAGCTTAGTTACTCGTATGGACCAAGCACGTCTAAGATTCAGTATAGCAAGATTTCAACATGCCAAGTTGAACAAGGAAACATCTGGACCGTGTCAGTTATTTGTCAATTACAGTCAATCTTGGGCAACATGAAAAACACCAAGACCTGGGGCAGCATCTTAACGCTGGAGATGTGGTGCGCACAGGAATGCCAAACAGAAGAAGGCAGAGAAAATGGAAAAATACATCAGCACATTGAAAAATGAGCAACTCTCACACGTCTTTGGGGTTTGGTGGCCTCCTTTCCATTGGTCCGTCCTGAGCTGGTTGACCCAGCCGCCTTCCCTGTCGCGTTTGTCCTGCTGTGTGGCCCTGACTGCGTTTGTGGTCATCTGTGGCCCGCGATGTCCCTGTGCCCCTCCTGCTGGCCCTCCTCACTGACCGGCCTTGGGTGGACCTGTCACCACCCACCCACCTATGGTCAGATGTTGCTAGGTTGTGGGCTGGCTCTTTCTTACCTCTGCAGAGGTGCATAATTCATCAAGCATCTGATAAGCCACGTGAACAGCGTGCTGTGCGAAGTGTTGTGTTCGTCCTCGTCACAGGGGAGAGACAGTCCAGGTGCCCACATTCACTGGTGGAATGAGGTAGAGAGACGTGACTAAGTAACCGTTCAATAGGGCGGTTAGCGAAAGGCTCCGCGTGCCCTGGATGGCCTCCTGGAGAGGACGTAAGGCCTTTGCTTTTCCAGTCAGCATGGTTCTGTCTTAAGCCTATGGATATGTTCAAATTTAAGCATGCACATCCACAGTTTAAAACACCCAATTTGTGTACATTGTAAATCTCATGACAAATCAAATGCATATATTATGAAGTTAGTTTAATAAATGTGTATCTACTTGCATGTACTAGGGAAATCTTATTTTGTACTTTTTATTAAAAATGATTACATGTGCTGCCCTCCAGGAAGGAAGTTGCTCCGAAAGAGCCGTTTCTTTCCTTCGGAGGTGGCTGCCGCTTCTGCGTCTGTGTCTCGGTCACATCTGCTGCTGTGACGTCACGGACTCAGCGCGGCCCTCCTGGGTGGCGTTCGCTGGGCCTCGGGCACAGGCTGCGGGGCTCCTGGCGGCCCCGCCTGGCCCGGCCTCTGCTCTTGTGGCGGCTCCTGGGACCCCGAGCCAGCGAGCCCCTTCCGTGCCAGTGTGTCTGGCACCTCTTCTCTGGAGGGATGAAAAAGTGCCGACTGACATGTGCTTTGGACTAAAAGCCCAGCCTTGCCTGTGTCCCAGAGGGCTTCCCGCCACGCTGCTCACTACAGTTTTACATTTTTTTCCATCACAAAAGAGATCAGTGGCCTTGAAAACACATCTAACCGTTTTGTAAACTTACGACAACACATATGGGGAAAAACAGGCCGAGCAACTTATGGAACTAAACTGGCCACCTCCTTTGTCTATTCCCAAGTGTGCTGGCACCCTGTGTCACGGCGAGTCTCAGAAAGAACGTGAGACCTAAGCATGCATGTGTGCTGTGTGTGTGTGTGTGTGTGTGTGTGTGTGTGTGTGTTGGGAGCAGGGGGAGGCATGTGCATGAGATTTTAAGCTTATTATTTAAATTCTGTTTTTATGCTAGTGGAGTGAGGTGTTTACGCTCTGTGGCCTTTTCTGTGCCGGACACCTCCTGACCTGGGGTTTCACCTCCTGGATCGCAGGGCCCCGACCCCGCGCGAGTGAGCGACAGGGCTGTGAGACCCCGACGGCTTCACGGGCGCAGGGCTCAGGACTGGAGGGTGAGCTCGCGGCGGCAGGAAGAGCTCCCGGGAGAAATTAACCGGCCAGGACTAATGAAATGGGCAAGGCTGGTAGTAGACCGCTCCGCGGGCACCGGGCACACAGAGTAGGGCAGAGCTGAGCTCTGGTGGCCCTCGGTGCTCGGGTCCAGCAGTGGCACGGAGAGGGCCTGTGTCCTGAGAGACGCCGTGTCCTGTGATACGAAACGGCCCACGCAGACAGTCTGCCTAGGACGGAGGCGGGAGCAGAGCGGTCACCTGCTGACGGATTTGAACGTGGCTCCATCGTCCGGGGACTAGTTAGAGGCAGGAAGGGATACGGTATTGAAATTCAACAAAAGGCAAATTTGAAACAAATGTGCATGCACTTCAGTATTTCAGAGCAGGAAGGACTGTTGTGGTCTGTGGACAAACTCCTACCTTTATCCAAAAATAGATGATACGTGTGTTTATTGAAGTGGCATTTTAATAAACATTTTCCATTTCCCCATCACAGTTCTAAGTACTTTATAAATCCTGATTTATCGGATCCTTATCGCAGCTCCGTTCTGTGACCATTCCCACGTTTTCAATGGAGAAGCGGTTGAGGGAGCTCTGATAACTGGCCTGGGACCCCGGGGGCAGGTCACAGAGCAGCAGGCTGCCCAGCCCTGGGGGTGGAGCTTGGGAGGCAGAGACAGGACACACCTACCTGCTGGACGACCGAACCAGGCCCGGGAAGGCTCCCTGCAGAGGCGCCCGTCTGCCTTCAGCTCTCTGCGGCGGTGAAGAGGTGGCAGCACCACCTCGGTTTAACAAGACTGCATAACAAGATCTCTCTTCACCAAGGGAGCCTTTGTTTCCAAACTGCTTGACCTTCATGTGCTGGGAACGATTTGGAATTTGGTTTGACAGAAAGACCCCTCCCCGGCACCCACGCCCAGGGCCAGCTCACACCCAGCCTCACACTCGTCTTTACATCCAAGAGAAAACGTGCAGACAGGAAATGCCCGAGAGTGACACAGCTGGACTGAGCTTGTCTAATGGCGCGTTCGTGCCCCTCCTCAGGCCTTTCTTTTCCTGTTAGAAGTGAAGGAGTGTTGACTGCACAGGCCATTCGTGGGCCAGCCTGGAGCCTGCTACCCTCCCCTGCAGGCTCGCTGTCTCAGAGACTGTCTGTGCTCCTCCCGCGTCTTCAGCATACTAAGGAACTGGGTTAAATCTCCATTCCTGATTTAATCTAATGTTATTGCCAAGAAAGCCTATTTCCATTTGACTTAAAAATATTTATCCAGTGGATAGCTGGTGCTATGCATATATTTATGGCAAGTGGGTTAACTGTTAAGTAGTTGCAAGGAATTATGGGCACAGAGACGAAGCACTGATTCTTTCTCTTTTTGTGTGAAGCTGGGTAAGAGTAGACAGAGTAAGGTACTTTAGATACAATACTGGATGAAATCTCATAGACGAGGTATCGAGCTATTCTGGAAAATTTCCACACAGACATAGCAACTCGCTATCTGGTAGGACATGGGTCACCAGCTCCCCCTGACTTGGGGTGAGAAGCTGTAGACAAAGATCACACTGGCAGGTAGTGACCCTCTGAACAAGGGCTTGGAAGGCAGCCCCGGGGGGCACTGGCATCACCAGGAGGATCTCAGTGCTCCCCAGGGTCTGTTTGCTCAGCCCTGGCTGCCACTCAGGAAAGGCATCTTCAAAAGGGACTCTATCTGTTCTCAGCCAGGGCAGACTGATGCCAGCAGCAGAGCTGGCAGTGCTGGGCACAAGCCTATGGGGCTGCTTCCTGCTTCCCACCGCTGCTCAGCGTCCTTCTTTCAACAGACACATGTGTTTCCAAGGAGCAAGAACACAACTTTAACTACTTGACTGAAGTTCACACCCTTGAATGAAGTATAGACCCTGAGGTGGACACCATCATAAATCCGACATGCATCATTGTGGCAGAATTTTCAAGAATTTACACACCCATCATTTTCAGAAACAGTGGAGAGCATGTGTAGTTTCATTTCTCTTTAATATTCCTGGGTGATGATTTGTCCCTTTCTTTAAGGCTATACTTCGTAGAACTTTTCATGGCAATGTCAGAAGATGGGTGCTTAGATCAACTCTGAATGTCTTCCTCTGACCCACTCTTTTTAGAAGATGTTCTCTTTCTTTTACTTTTTGTCATAGGTATTATCTATGGGCTCCATCAGATATAATACAAACAAAATAGATGTAATAGATGTAAAAGGACTTCGGTCTAACAGAGATCTTAGGATTTTGGTCTAACAGAAATCTGGGATTTTATTAGTTGTTTATAGGAAATTATGTCCCTGGTGCAAAATAGATGTAATATAAAGAAAAGGAGAGTACATCTTTTGTGTTCCTTTGATCCACTCCTTTTAGGGGGCTTGGATATATTCTAACAACTTTGGGGTTCACTTAGATCTTACACACTGGAGACCCTCCATATGTTTTCTGAGAATTCTAAGTAACTGTGGTCTAAATCAGTTCTCAAAGTACCATAAAAGAAATTGTCTCTAGTCACAAAGAGACTGGGACAGAGCAGAATTCATATAGCATCCTTCCTCACTGAGTAAAGTTAGCTAGGTAGGAAATTTTTAAAAAATCAAAGCCAATAAATTATTTTACTTTTTAAAAGACAATGAAATTTATTTCAGAGAAGTCAAAATAACTATTGCTTCAGGGAGGAAGTACCATCCCATCGGAGACACCAGCTACTCAAAATTTAGAGTAGAACTGAATTTACATTGAGTTTTAACTGGATTTTATTTCACTTATTACTATGTATAAAAGTTTCATCTCAAAAGATGTCAAGGAAGACAAAACAGAAAGACAAGGGGCATTACTTCTGGAAGTACCAAGTTCCAGTGAGTGCTGGGCCTGTGGGCACTTGGGTGTCCTGAGGAGTCAGGGCAGCTGCCCAGAAGGCCGTGTGCTCCTTTGGCGACTCTTTAAGGCACACTTGACTGTACGCAGTTAAAACACACTCTGCCTGCAGTGTGTACATGTGTGAGGAATTGTGTTTTCTAAGGCATTTCAGGGAATATGTCAGAGATTTGACTCTTAAATAACAAAATCCAGACCTTTCCGGACTGATATTCCCTAGTGCGTACGGTTTTAATGAGGCGGGCTGGCTGAGGCCCCATGTTTTAGGAAGGAATTAACTGATGTCTAAGTGGGAAGGCATTAGCTTCTCAGCATGGAAACCAGGTCACCTGCTTGCAAATATTTCCACAAATGTTTTCTCCCGCTGATGCGCTTCTCTGTGTGGAGGAGACGTTCCCGTGTTTCCCAGCAGCAGTGACCGGACGCGTCTTGTCTTTCCTTGGCGGCTATCCGGAAGTGCGCCCTGTGGAAGGCGAGGGCTGTAGCCAGGCCATGCGGTGTTAGGAGGCCTGTGTGTGGGCGTGGCTGTTCCCAAGAGGCACCAGGCTGGGATTGTCTCCTTCCTAGAAACAGAGTCCTACTTTCTCTGATAAGTTCTTTTTTGATGGAACCCATAAATAATACCCATGACAAAAATTGATGGATAAGGAAGAATAGATGTAACATGAATAAAAGTATAATGTATCATTAAGTAAACAGGCCTAAGGAGGAATTTGCCAGTAAATCTGCTAGAGATTTGCAGAACCAAATCCTGAGTCATTTAACAGGAAGGTAGAAGCGCTTCCTGAGTTTCCTTTGGGAGCAGGGGGTGCAGGAGGCTGGGGAGGGAGCCGGGACGAGCTGAGTCCTCACTGCTGCGCACGGGAAGGGCTCGCGCTGTTCGGCTGGCGGACACACATGCGGCTTCTTAGCGCTTTGGTCCAACAGGAATCTGGGATGTCGTTAGTTGTGTTTCGAGGAAATTATGTCCCTGCTGCAAATGCAAGCTTGATTTGACCAACCCAGGTTTTGTTTTGTTATTTATATACAGGGATAATGCATAACGACTACATCTATTGCAGCTGGGTGTTAGTACGTTGGAGAACACACCTGAATTCTTTTTAAGTCCTTTCTCTTTCTTCCCCTTAACACCCCCTCTCCCTCTCTCTCTCCCTCTGTCTCTCCCTCTCCCTCTCCGTCTCCGTCTCCGTCTCCGTCTCCGTCTCCGTCTCCGTCTCCGTCTCCGTCTCCGTCTCCGTCTCCGTCTCCGTCTCCGTCTCTGTCTCTTTCTCTCTCTTTCTTTCTTGGTGCCTTTCCACTCACAGAAAATATCTGCCTATTCCTTTTTATCTATTTTTATTTTGTTCCTTAATGTGTTTATACTTCAGGTCCAGTACTTTTAAAACTCATCCCCCACACAGAGCCGGGTGTGGTGGCTCACGCCTGGCATCCCAGCACTCGGGAGGCAGAGGCAGGAGGATTGCTGAGTTCCAGGTTTGCCTGGGCTACATAGTGAGCTCAGAGCCAGCTTGAACTACAAAGCAAGACCCTGTCTCAAAAAAAACAAAACAAACAAACAAACAAAAACTTATCCCCCAGGTACAGTGCAGCAGCCCGGTTAAGAGCTCCTTCCTCTCTGACGTCCACCCACACTAAGCATCAAGCCCCAGTCAGCCGTGTCCTGCGCAGACAGCTGATGAACTTTCTGATTCCATTTTCTTATCTGGAAGCAGAAATCATATCAACTTTACAATGTGGCTTTATTTGGTAAAGAGAAAACGTCTGTGAAACGCTAAACAGAAGTCCTGACGTGCAGCCCTCCAAGAGGTGCGAGTCGCTTTCCTCATTCTCAAGGGACTGAAAGAGCAGCTGCCGGGACGTCCGCTCCACGCCCTCCGCGGTGACGACGGGGCTGGAGCCCTTTGCTGAGATCTGCACCTCGTGTGCTGTGCCATGGAAATTTTTCTGGGATAAATTTTACATTGTGATGTTTTTCTAATCAAGATAGGAGAGACTTTTAGAAAGGCAGCCCACCGTGTTCTGCTCTCACGTGGCCAAACCTTTCTCCAGGTGCTTTCACTTCTTCTCTTCTCTCTCTCTCTCTCCTGGCAGACAAATAGGTACAGCGACCCTTTAAGAAAGTGACACAGGTGACGCAGATGACCCGGACCAATCATACATCGCTAAATGCTACTTCCACCCTTGCGCCCAATCATACCCCGCCGCGCTACTGCTCCCGCCCTCTCATCCAATCACATCCCGACCCACCCTATATAAATGCCTGTACCTTCCATCATAAAGGCGAGAAGCTTCTCAACCGACGTGAGGCCTGGGGGTTGTGATTCCACGTTCCCGCTCACCCTCCCGAGGTCGTCGGACGACAGAGACGGTACAGTAACCGGCCCAGGCCAAATGACACAAGGACAATATTCTGTATATTTCCCCACCACCGGCAAGGTGTGGCTCCGTCCTGTCTCCCAAGAAATGTCAAATCTCCCTCTGGTTAGAGCGAGACTGCTTTGGGTATTTTTGCTTTGGTCTGGAACCCTCTAAGATGCTTAACTGTGTAAATGAGAAAGATATTTTCTGAATTTCTTAGCGAGAGGGAGAGAAGCTGCTAAATTCAAAGTATAGATTTTCTAAATGTAGATTGTGGTCCAAAAAATGAAGAAATAATTACTTTAATCAAAAGCCAAAATTTTAAACATAATTCCTCACATCCCCTAAGCACGTAGTAAGAAGGAAAAAACAGTTTGAGGATCGTTGCATAGGGATATTGTAATGATTATTTTTGATAAAGTGCTATTATGAGAAGTAGAGTCATTCTGACTTGAAGCTCACCGAGTTAGCGCTGCACTGGGGGAAGACAGGGCTTAGTGTTTTAACTGCTCCGGGACTAGAACTCTAGCATTTTCTGAAGGCTTAGGCGTATTTTAACTACAGGAGTCACTGTCTTCAGATATGGTTAAAGGGAAAGTTATTTCCAGACGATCAGATATTGATAGTGATCCCCCCCCATTTTAAAAATGAGTACTTAGCGCTAACGTGCAGCCCCTTCTGCCTGCGCCTGGCATGCCACCCCTGTCGTCCCTCCTCCTGGGCAGGACGGTGGGGCACAGTCCCTGTGTGTAGCTCAGGAAACGTGTGCAGAAGGCTTGGCAATTTCAGGTAGATCCCCGCGTACCGCCCCGCCCTGCTGGCCTCTGCAGCCGTAACGGAAAGACAGACCCAGAGCGGCAGACAGGAGGCCATGGCTCTGGTCACCTGTGTGGGAGTCCGAGGCCTCTTCCGCCTTGTACGAGGGGCGCTCAGAAGCCCTCAGCTGTGTGCTTCCTAGAACAGCCCTGTTGGCCTTGTTCCTTCTCCGCCTTCTGTGGGCTGTGTTCATCCCCAGTGGGACGCGCACTCTGCAGTGAGCTGAAACAATTCCTGCTCAGCCTCCATGTTCCTGACAATGCGTGGCTTTGCCAACCGGTTATTCGGGGAATTTGACTGAGGTCAAGTCACGTGTGAGGAGCAGTTTCCAGCACTGTGCACCCATCCGTCGATCGTCGTCCTTGTAAACCTGACACTAGTTAGTTTCTGCGGGTTGTTGTTAGGTCAGAATCTCTGTGTCAGTATCTAGCATCGCGCTCGGTGTCTACCTGGTCCAGAACAAGCACCAGGGACAATCAGTAGCTGCTGCGCAATAAATGGGTGGCCGGGCGGCCGTCTCATTGTATGGAACCAGTTAGCTCTTCAGAAAACTGGTGAAACATTTTAGTTTTTTTTTTTTTTCCTGCTTTTTGAGACAGGGTCTCGCGTTGTAGTTCAGGCTGGCCCTGAGCTTACTATGTAGCCCAGGCAAGCCGCCGCGAACTCAGCAATCCTCCTGTCTCTGCCTCCCGAGTGCTGGGATGACAGGCGTGAGCCACCACGTCTGGCATTGTGGTATGCGGTGTTGATTGTTGGTGGGCGTGTCTCCACGCCCAGCATTGTATGTGGTTACCAGGGATCGAACTCAGGTCCTTGCGCTTGCGAGGCAGGCGCCGGAACCACTGAGCTAACCCTCCAGCCCTGAAACATTTTAGTTTTTAATGAAAATTATATTAAAACAATATTAGGTAAAGCGTAACGTTTTATAGAATATCTGCTTGTTAATTTAAAAGAAGTTAATCTGCATGGTAGTTTTAGGATGTCTGTATCTGTGAATTTCCTATGCATTTGTACCTTTCCTGGGGGCTAAAAATTTTAAGTCATCCTGCTTCTAAAGCATTGATGATTTGCGCCAAGTATTGGGAAGTAAGCCCCACTCCCCCTTAGGACTCCAGGTGCAGCGTGGTGAGAGGGTGCCTGCCTAGTATGCCCAGGGCCTCGGTGGTCTTACCTTCAGTGCTATGAAACAAAACACAGTTTTGTTCTAACCTTGCCTACTACCGATCACAGATCCAAGAATTTTATGTACACACAGTGCTGCCAGATTATCTAAATAAAATTAAGCTTGAATGCTACGTGCCTGTCTTCTAAGTGAAATGCATAATCTTTAAGCTTAGAGCATCATGTTATTTTCTTATTCCTTGAAGAAATGAGTTTCTACCAGAGACGAAAATCTGGTTTAGGAGTAATTACTTTAATTAGTCTTTGAGGTTATGTTTCCTAAGCTATTGTGGTATCTCCCCAGGAAGAATAACAACCTGAACCAGTTAAGCCATACAACGGAGACGGGTAAAATTTACCTCTTTGTGTGTAACAAAAACATTGCCATCTGTTTAATTAGACAGAACTTACCAATTCTTACATCTATTCAGTATAATTGCCTTAGCTTCCCTGTAGAAGTTACTTGAACATAGAAACCAGGTACCATTTCTGGATTGGATTTCACTGTTAATAGTCAGCATTTCTTTACTTCCCATCTTATAACACTGGTTAAAATCAACCTGTGGTGTAAGAACAGAGAGATAAGTAAAGTAAAACAAGAGCAATAAAATGTTGTTTACTTACAATTTGGAAGTGAATTTAAAAGAAGTGACATTTTATACCAACTGGATTTACAAAAAGTTTAACTCTTGAAAGTAGCAAATAGCAGCTGCAATGTTAGAAACGAGGAAGTCCTGGGCTACTGCTGAGCCAGCATACTTTAATTAAAGTATTTTTGGCAAGTGAATGTTTTAAAGAGATCACATTTCCAACAACATACCCTGACACTGTTACTTCTAGGACTTCTAGGTTGTGTGGCTACTGAGAAAATTCTAGATAGAATACACATTGTTCACAATCAAGGCGATACTTAAGGTTATGAATAAACTTTATATTTTATTGTTTGCTGAATTAATTTTCTCAGTAACAAATTCACACTATTTTATGATTATTAGCAAACATTATCATATTAAAATCATCCCTTTATATTCTCGGATCAGGGTGAAATTTCTTAGTTGCACTTATAATTATCTTCAACTACTTAGTACCAAGTATTTTTCTCTCATAAGCTTTGGTGTTTTTTCCCTGGAAACAAGCCATTTGCACAATTCAATTTTGTTACCTCCATTACTTATAAGAACAGAAACCCTTGGGAGGAAGAATTTCAGTGAGCAGGTGATTGATAATCTCAGCTGTATTTCAGTGTAGACACTAAAATTCACGCATTTTCACTGTTTATGTTTAACTAAAAGGAACTGCGGAGATGGAGGACTGACACAGAGAGCCTCGCGGAGAGCCGCCTCGTGAATCTGGTGCTCAAGGCACCGTCTGTGCCTCTTTTGTGTTTGTGCTTCTGTGTTTGCACGGAGCAGGGGGGGCGGGCCTGCAAGCCCCAGGCCCTGAACAGAAGACATGCTGCTGTCCCTGTGCCTCTGGCTCAAAGCTCTTTGAAAACTGGCTTGAAAAATCAAACCACTTACTTCTGTTATCTAGAGAAATACTTCCAGTATTTTCAGAGAGCAGAAGCAACAAATAGCCCCATTGCTCCACCCAGAATAAAACATAAGACTTTTCCAGCGAAGCTCATTCTTTTATTAGCAAAATGAAACTAGCTACGTGACTGTACTTGTTTAGCCTTAATTGTTCTGGATTGTTGGGAAACTGAGTACCTGCAGATGATGGGCCTTGGACAGCATAACCACCTCAATATATTAGAAAATATCCCTCTGTGATCAATAGCACTGCTACTGTTAGTGTTATCCCTAGAAAGTACGAAGCACTTCTATCTAATAATTTTAATACATGGAAATTTGTCAACAGAAGAAATGTCTTGAAGTCGCTCTTATCTTTTAGGATGTTAAAAGTACAAGAATCATTTTCTGCAGCTCTGTGTCACATTCTCACAAAGTGCTGGATTAGAAACACTCCAGTTAAATGAAAATCTTTCTGTTTAGGGATGGAGGGACGGTTTCGAGATGACGAGGTTGGAAATTTCCATATGGAGAAGATTTTTATATGAAAGATTTTTATATCACTGCATTATGATATTAAAATACCCTCCAGGACAAATTCTACTAGGACTAAATTACCTTCAGGCTGTCATGTTCCTGCAGTATTTCCTAACTGTGTGGATCCTCTCTGTCCATGGTACAATAATAGTGGTTTACTTAACAATTGGAACGATTAGGATTTGAAATTATTACCACTGTAGAACATAATCTACTCTTGGCCTGAGTGTGCATGAGAAATTTCAGTGTATAAGAGTTCTCCGGCAGGATCAAGGTTTTCTAACTTTTAATAGGGTTGTCTTTGCAAACTTACCCTTACAGCAAGTCCTTCAAAACAAAATAATAATAATAATATGATATTAATGTACCTTTATTTTCAAATACGTAGAGATAATGGCACTGAATTTTGGATCATCCAAATGTCATTGTTAG
The DNA here is from genome assembly GCA_004025085.1 of Thryonomys swinderianus. NCBI lineage: Eukaryota > Metazoa > Chordata > Mammalia > Rodentia > Thryonomyidae > Thryonomys > Thryonomys swinderianus. The sequence continues at coordinate 14,956 of PVIC010027441.1, forward strand.
TGACTTTATGCTTGAAATGTAAGGTCTCACGGACTGGCATCACCCCTGATCTCAGGCAGGAAATCCGAAAGAGTAGGAAGTAATTTTTAGGGCTCTTTGGAAGGCAGTAGACGTGCAGTGCTCTCGTAACATGTTAAACTCACCGGCTTAGCAGAAGTGCACGTATGTTTGCTTCTTAACCAGCAGGGGCATCTACAGAGGGAAAAATAAGATAAGGGGAGAGAGAAAGGCGGAGGCGGGCAGGGGGGAGATAGGTCTTAGTAATGAGACAATGTGTTTACTACGAATTTCACTTTGTAAATTCATGTGAGTAATTCATTTATTCATTATTCGTGAATTAACTCATCAAATGTGAGTTGGGGCCTAATTCCCCAAGCAGTAACTCCGAGCAGAGTGTGGAGGGAAGATGGACGCGGAGTCCTGGCTCGGCAGGCCTCGCTGCGTCCGGGAGGGAGGCGCGCTCTCCGCGGGGCGCCGGTTCCTGCCGCACTCCGCGCAGCGGGCAGCGGGAGGCCGGGCCCGGTTCCCCGGGGTGGGCCGCGAAGAGGCGCCCCGTGCGGCGCTGTCTGGGAGCCGGAGATAACGGGGCGCTTTATGAAACACATGGTGGACTGGCTGATTTTAAAGAGAGCGTCGTAGAAATGCAAGCTGCGAAGTTGAGGCACATTGCATTCTATCCTCTGAGGGTCTCAGGCTCGTATTCTGTTGTTATATATTTCCATTGCTGGCCACACCTGCCCGGTCACTGCAGTCGAAGGAAGTAAGTGTAGGAGACCGAGTCGTGAGAGGGAAGCTTCCTCGCCGGCTCTCCCGGCTCAGGAGCCTGCAGGGGGTTATCAAGGCTCACCCCTTCGGCGCGTTGCAGCGCCTGACCGCGGGCCTGCACCTGGCGCCCGGGTCCTTCCTCCCACCCGTCTCCCTCTGCAGCTCGCCGCTCCGTCGCCAGGACGCAGGGGCCAGCTCTCTTGTTCCCCGCCAGGTGCCTCCTTGGGACACCGACCCCGGAGTGAGGCCCCTCAAATCCCGAGCAAATGAGCGCCGTCGCCTTTAAAGAGCGCCAGTGCTGGGTACTTCCGGGAGGAATGAGAAAGAGGTGAACTAACACAACCCTGGAGGTGTGCCGACCCCTCCATAAATTTGAGTTCGTGTTTCTGGTTTTGCCCTGGTAAAAATGTATCAGAGATAACTGTCATTTGGTCTTTGATCAGAGGCGAGCTTTTTCTGAATCTACTACTGGCAGTGAACAGTCACGTTATTATTCTGTTGACTTGAAGTGTACGATCTCAGATTAATTATTTATTACCCAACACACCCATTGGCCTCACGGATCTCAGCGCTGTACTCACGGAACGCCACGGGGGGAGTTTCGGAAGTGCGCCTGCTCCTGAAATCTATGTGCTTAAAGCTTTTCACTTAGAATTATTATCTACTATCTGAAACTATTAAAAGTTTATTTTTACAGGAAAGTTGTAGTGACTGGAGAATGATTTTACCAGATTCCATGCAATTTAATTAAATGAACAGTTCAACATACAATATGTTGCTAGCATTGTAATAAAGTTGTGAGATTAAAAAATAATCATTAACTTAATAAATAACCACAGATACATATTTGAGGAAGCGTTATATTCATTTCTTCCAATAATAGCTTATAAAGCCTTATAAATTGATCTACACTCATGAAATCGCATATTTCAGAATGAAATAAATTGTTTTAAAGGCCCTTAACTTTTAAATACTTAGATTGAATTTATAAACTTAACATTTTTAAAATGCTTCTTTATTTGGAATCCATCTTTAGATAATTAATGAAAATATTAAATTATGTACTCTGTGAAACAAGTGTAGATTCTTAAAATTAATTTCTAAGACATTCAGAATCATATTAAAAGATAACATTTGGTGAAAGATCAATAGTGTCTACTAAGAATTATTTTACAAATTAAAAAAGACATATATTTGTTTTTAGTGTATTTTTTTAGACTCCTACCGAAGTAAGTACCTAAGTTTTTACATTTTATTGGTACATTATATATACACATCACAATTACACTCCACGTTGAGAATCTGTACCAGTACATGACACAAATTAATTCTCGTTTTGTTCCCTCCCTCACCCATCCTGCCTCCCCTATATACACAGCATTGTTTCCTTTTTTAGCCATCAATTTTTTTCATTCTTCATTATTTACCCCTGAGCCCCATTACCCTTTGAATATTTACTATTGCACAATATCAGTCATGCATTGTAGAACACATTTATAGCTACAGTTTCTCATTTCAGAGAAAATACACGATATTTGCACATCTATGACCTATTTATTCCACTTATGAGTATGTCCTGAAGGTATGTCCATTTGAGTATAAATGATTCAATCTCATCATTCTATATGGCAGAGTAATACTCTATTTTATATAAAAAAAATCTTTATCTAGTCTAGAGTTGATGGGCATTAATACTCTATTTTATATAAAAAAATCTTTAGTCTAGAGTTGATGGGCATTTGGGTTGTTTCCAAGATTTAGCTATCATGAACTGAGCTGCTATAAACATGGGTGCACATATGTCGCTGTGATAGGAATCTTGTAATTGTTTTGTCTATATCCCCAGCAGGGAAATTGAAATATCTTAAAGTGCTTTGAACCGGATAAGAGGAAAGAAAGAACATGCAGGACGGCAGGAGAGTGTCGCTGGATTCCATTTTCCTCCATTCCCGTTTTGTTTTGCTTGTTAGAGGGCTTAGAACTCAGCGCTGCTTACAAAAGCTGTTGAAAGCCTGCAAGGGACAGTTTTCTGAAATCTATGAACTTGCTTTGGGTTTTGATCCTTACTGGGTTTTGGAGATTGCTGACACTAAAACATGGATATATATTTGCTGTGGAGAATTTTAATTAGAAATTAAATCAGGAAATCAGGACAGCATATTATTTTGCCATGAAATCCAGTTATTGCTCGTTTTTTATCCTGCTAATTGACTTTCCTGGCTTTACGTGGCCTGCCACGTTTGTCAGGGTGGTTTCTTTTATGGGCCCAAATTATGATTTTGTTTTAATGCAACGGTATAAATAATGTCAAGAAGCTAAACATACGCTACGAACCACTTTTATAATAAAAATGGCGAAATATTATTTTATCTTAAATGATTATTATTGTTTAAAAGTTACAGATTTCATGAGGATAAATTACCATGAGATTCTCAGGCTACCATAGATTAACTAGTTCTGGATAAATCAGTGGGATTTTCACAGTGTTCACCAATGGGCCGGTTCTGCCAGTGTTCCGCTTTGTCGTGCTTGGTGGGTCACATCAAATGTAAAGTTTTAAAGCAGATCAGAATATTTAAATTTCTTCAAAAGAGATCCCAGGAATTAATTACTGTATTTTTCAATGGAAAAATAAAAGCTTGGAAATAGTTCCTGTACTTTAAGTTTTTAAAAAATTGCTCCTTTACATACTTTACTCTGCGCTTTTTGCCTGTGCGTTGCAAATTCAGAGCTCAGCACCCAGGTCAGGGCGCCTGCGTGAATGTATTTTGGTCCTGCTGCAAAACACACGTGCGAGCCGGAGCAAAGCTGGCTCACCCTGACGGGAAGATGGATACTGTTTTCGCCGTTAGGAGCCCATCAGGTGTCCAGCCCTCTGTTCTCATGCCTCTTGATTGTCTACCAAGCTCACATTTACACGTCTTCTTTGGATCAAATCTACTATGAATTCATAAGCCTTCTAGTAGATTTTCCAAGAGTGTGCTCGAACATGGCCCCGAATTCTATGAGTTCACTGTTTAGCAAACATCAGAGCCTGACATCCCTGGCTCTCCGTGATCTGTAGGCTAGAGGTGGACAGAGAAGGGTACAGAGGGTAGAAGCTTATGCCGGACAGGAGGATCCACCCTGGCTGTCCCTGAGATGACACTGTGGCCCCCCATGTGACCACCGTGGCGTAACAAACTCGGCGTAAGCCTGCGCATAAAAGAACGTAAAGGGACCCTCCCTGCCGCCAGAGGGCGCTTGGAGGACACACCCACGGTAGACGCATGGAAAGTTGAAGAAAAGTTAGGAAATCTGAGGCCTGCTCTAGTGTCCAAGAAGTTCGCTACCATTTTAAGTTACAAGCTTTTCTTTATTTGAAATATTCCTTGGAGTTGACAAGCACGTAAAATATTCTATTGTACTGTATGGTGTTATGAACCAAAAAGACTTTTTTCTCATGATTTACAAAAATAGAGATAGTTGATTCATTGTATAATTAATAGTTTATAATTCAAACAACTATTTTTTTTCATTCAGTAAATAAACTTTTTCAGCACATGAAACTGAAGACAATAAAACCGCACACAGTGATTAGCCTGACTGTTACACGTTGCGTTATGTTCTGAGTTATTGCAACCGTTTTGGAAGTGGGAGGGAGAGGAACTAATTTCTCTCTCCTGTAACAATAACTTGCAGAGTGAAATTCTCATCTTGCAAGCCAGATGTTGAGTGTTTTAAATTTTACAGAATTGTTACTGTTCACAATATTTTGAAATCATTTCATTTATCTTTATTTGATGAAGATTAGACACTTCCTACTGATATAATTGTGGTATTTTACATGATAAGAATGTTTGTCAAAATAGTACAATGACTATTATAATTATAATCTTGATTTATCGCTAGTGTTTTTTTTTTCTGCCAACAGAGGAGTAGAAAGAAAATTCAGTTCCACTTGAGTGAAAAAATGAAAAAAATCTTAGGAGATGTGTTAGAAGTACCTAGCAGCTTCTCACTGCCTTTCTTTGATTCATCCTGCATTTTATAAGTTATTTGTAAACATTTCAGGTTCTCATATAAGCATTGCCTTAGGATAATTTCCCAAATCAGGCAAAGAACACAGTAGTTTACCAGGTAATCTTACCATATTAATTAGTCTCTAACTGTACTGTGCTACTATGTTTTGGAAATATTACACTTTCATGTTATTTTTTATCACAGTTGCAGTTTTTTTTTTTTTTTTTTTGAGACAGGGTCTCACTTTGTAGTTCAGGTTGGGCCTGAGCTCACTATGTAGCCCAGGCAAGCCTCGAACTCAGCAATCCTCCTGCCTCTGCCTCCCGAGTGCTGGGATGACAGGCGTGAGCCACCACGCCCGGCACTGTGGTATGTGGTATGTGGTTTTGATGGCTGGTGGGCATGAGTCACCACGCCCAGCATTGTATGTGGTTACCGGGAATCGAACTCAGGACCTTGTGCTTGTGAGGCAGGCGCCAGAACCACTGAGCTAACCCTCTGGCCCCACAGTTGCAGTTTTTGTTTGTTACTTTAAAATTTTGGTCCCTTATTTTCTTTAGATTTGAATCTTTATTGGTACATTTTATATACACATAATGATCACACTCAATATTGAGAATTTGTACTAGTACATGACACAACTTAATTTTCATTTTTCCCATTCCCCTGCTCACCCTACAACCCTTGCCCTTTATATACATAAGATTTGTTTCCTTTTTTTACTGTAACATTTTTCCTTCTCCTCGTTACTTACCCCATCCCCTTTTCCCTTTGAATATTTTCTATTTTCTATTACCTATCATACATTTTATCATCATTTATACCTTTGTTTCTTATACCAGAGAAAATACATGGTATTTACACATCTGTGACTTATTTATTAAACTTATGAGTATGTCCTCAAGGTATGTCCATTTGATTACAAATGACACAAACTTATCATTCTTTATGGCAGAGTAATACTCCATTTTATAAAAAAATACCACGTCTTTATCTAGTCTCCAGTTGATGGGGATTTAAGTTGTTTCCAAGATTTAGCTAGCACAAACTGAGCTGCTATAAACATGGGCACACATATGTCACTGTGATATGAATCTTTGCATTCTGTTGTGTTTATACTTAGCAGGGTCAAATGGGACCTGTAATTCTAGTTTTTGAGGAATCTCCACACTGACTTCCATAGTGGTTGTACCAGTCTACATTCCCACCAACAGTGGAGAAGGGTTCCTTTTTTCCCACAGCCTCACCAGCATTTGTTGCTGGTTAATTTTGAGATAGTAGCCATGCTTTGTGGAGTGAGATAAAATCTCAGTGTTATTTTATTATCTGCATCTCTCAAATGACCAGTGATGTTGAGCATTTCTTCATATGCTTCTTGGCTGCTTTTATTCCTTACTCTGGAAAGTGTCTATTCATAGATGCCTATTTAGTGGCACTAAATAGTTGTAAGTTTAATCAACAGCACTTTGGTGAAAACACAGGTAGTATCTTCTCACACTTGAATGCTCTTCTTTAAAACACTATTCCAGTCCTCATACATACTACAAGAAAGAAAGAATGATGTCTTTTCCACAAGACTGAAGATACTAAATACAGAACTGAAAAGCAGTCTAATAGAAACAAAGGCTCGTCTTCACAGCTGTGTGATTTCAGCACCCCAAGCTGGATGACAGAGTGAAACATCACTCCACAACTTAAACAAAACATACAATATCACAATACTAGGCAAAAAATTCTTTACACCCAAAGAAATGAAATGGGTCACAACAAGTGGAGAATTTAGCCGGCAAAACTGTATTACAAGCCATATTTCAAATCATCATTTTTAAGCCATCACAATTATTTAAGACATATAAAAATGCAAAAATCAGCTTTTTAGTATTTTACTGATGTGATTTTGTCTTTAAGTGTTTGTTAAAATTTGATGTTATACTCAAAGTACGTATTTTGTAGCTAACATGTCCAGTGAGAAGAGTGTATGCACACTGGTCCAGGTTTTGTTTGAAGCTCTGATTTCCTATTAATCTTTTGTATCTCAGTTCATCCATGGAGAAAAAGATTTAAATGTGGTCTCATATTTTTACATCTGCATCTCTGAGTGAGTCACTAGAGAACGTGTTAAAAGTCCTCAGGACTAGGAAATCAGGTTTAAAGCACCCTGAAGCTGAGAAATAGCAACTACTGGCAGTCAGCCAGAGCATGCTGCCTTCAGATTTTATCTTCTAAATCTTGTCCTTTGCATTTTTCCAAAGTAAACATGTCTGTTCCCAACCCCAGTTAAATAAGTCTGATTATATGTCCGGCATAGTCCCCACATAGATGGAATTCATCAGTGACATTTTTATCCCGGGAAAGTGGGGGGGGGGGTGAATCTGCAGACATCACAAATTATGAATGTTTTTCTTTTTTTTTTTTTTTTTGAGACAGGGTCTCGCTTTGTAGTTCAGGCTGGCCCTGAGCTCACTATGGAGCCCAGGCAAGCCTCAAACTCAGCAATCCTCCTGCCTCTGCCTCCCGAGTGCTGGGATGACAGGCGTGAACCACCACGCCCGGCCCTGTGGTATGTGGTATTGATGGCTGGTGGGCATGAGTCACTACGCCTAGCATTGTATGTGGTTACCGGGATCGAACTCAGGGTCTTGCGCTTGTGAGGCAGGCGCCGGAACCACTGAGCTACATCTCCGGTCCACAAATTATGAATCTTAAACCTAGTGCTCCTGGATACTTTATCACCACTTCTTCCAAGATAGACATGGAAATCTCTTTATCATCAAAAAAACTCATGATGGTTCTAGCTTATGCTAAAGTCATTCTAATGCAGTGATTCTAGAACAAATCCTCACCCCGCTTTCTTGTTGCAGGAGTTCCTTTCAGTTACATCACTGCTTCAAAAATGGCTTTACCATGTCACCTCCCAGTCACAACCTTTTTAAGAAACTCAAGCAACCAAATAGAACACAGATTAAAGTGCATTTTATTTTTATAGACTTGGGTTAAGAAAAAGAAACGTAGTGATATTTCATAATAGCTCAACAAACAGGTGTTATGTAAAGTAATTTGGATCAGAGGGTTACCTCAGATCTAAACTGGAGAAAAAAGCAAACTTTAAAAGAATCAAAGAAAAATGGAAAGAAGTGGGAAAGAACGTGAGAAGGACAGGAAAGTGCCCCTGATTCTTCTCCGTCGGGAGTTATTTCACTGCACTGACAGTTCTGGGAATTGCTAAAGCACGTTCCTCGTGTGAGCTTGAAGTCAGTAACAGTTGTGCCATTTTAGTGCCAGTGCTGAAGGTATGATGGTCACAATTGCTGTTTAATTGCCTGTAATGCAGAGATTTACATGAGATGCTATGGAAACCAAACAACAGCAGGTGTGCTCTTACAAAGTTAAATTAATGGTTCAGAAAAATACCAGTTGCTATTTAATATGTAAGAGAGAAACCTTTTGGCTCAATCATTCCCCCTAATGCAGTAGATGACTGTGTGAATGTTAAAGCAAATTCATAAAATGAAATTATAAAGGTTCTGATATCTAAATTTTCTATTTCACTGGTATAAAATCATGAAATGCTTCAGGAATTATTTTTGACAGAAAAAAAAGTGCTTTTATTTAGTAGAAAGCAACCAAAATTCAATCAGCTGAGAATGTGTTTCTGGTTTCTCTTGTGACCTGGAAAAATAGCTCAAATTTTAATAGTGTTGAAAATAGTGCATTTAAATTTATCTTCTTGATTTTCCCAACCACTCCTACCGAGCCAATATTCATAAAAACATTGAAAAACAAAAAAGAGATACAGATAAACAACAATTTGTGTAATTCATAAATTGGCATTTGCCTCTTGATTTCTTGAGCATTCATTTTATGCACTACTCCTGAAAACAGAAAAACCATGAACAAAAATCGTGGCCCAAAATATCTTGGCAGGATTGTGTTCACTATTCTCTATTCTGAATATTTTAGACAAACTTTCCATTAAAATGAATAGTAGTTCAACTATTTTGGGCAGAATATGTCTTAACTTTTGATTAAGATGATCACTTCAGCATTTTTGAACTCTTCAATGATTTTTTAAAATGCTATCAAGCTGCACCATTGCCATTTGTGAAGGTTCACTGCCCTGGCTTCATTTGAAGTTTGGCTCCTTCTCTTTTCTTTTCATTATTCCTGGAAAATGGGATCGTT
>PVIC010027442.1:0-11671 GCA_004025085.1 Thryonomys swinderianus
GTGAGCCACCACGCCCAGCCACTTTAACTCTTTCAATTAAAAATATTGCCCTCCGGGCGGAGATTTAGCCTAGTGATTCCAGTGCCTGCCTAGCAAGTGCAAGGTCCCAAATTCAATCCAGAAACCACATATAACAATACTGGGCATGGTAACTCACGCCCACCAGCAATCAGTACCACATTATCAGAATGTCAGGTGTGGTGGCTCATGCCTATAATCCCAGCAATCAGGAAGCAGAGGCAGGAGGATTGCTGAATCTGAGGCTTGCCTGGGCTAAATAGTGATGTCAGGGCCAGCTTGAACTACAAAGCAAGACCGTGTCTCAAAAAAAAAAAAAAAGGCCCTCAAGCCACAATGTGGTAGTAGTACCTGTAGTCCCAGCTACTTTGGAGGCTGAGGCAGGAGGACTCCTTCAGATGCTCACCCAGGGCTCTGAAGTCACGTGGAGGGATTTTTCCAACACAGTTCTCAGCCTCAGTGACCTTCAGTTTCTCCACTTGAAAAATAGGTTAATTCACTGTTATCATATAGATTCAGTGAATTAAAACATGGCACAGGGCCGGGCGTGGTGGCTCACGCCTGTAATCCCAGCACTCGGGAGGCAGAGACAGGAGGATTTCTGACTTCGAGGCTTGCCTGGGCTACATAGTGAGCTCAGGGCCAGCCTGAACTACAAAGCGAGACCCTGTCTCAAAAAAACAAAAACAAAAACATGGCACAGGGCTGTACAGTGCCTGGAAGTGGGTCAGCGTCCTGCTGCTGCTACTTCTCTTCTGTTCTTCCTGCTTATCCAGGGCCTAGGGTTACCTCACAAATTCTGATCACTTCAGTTTCTGGAGCTCCAGCCATCACTGAAGCATCTGTGTCTTTATTGAGTCTTTGGAATAACCCAAGTTAAAACACTGTTCCTGCCCTTTTCAAAGATGAGAAAAGTGTCACCAGTAGTTTTATGCCAGAGGCCCAGCAAGCAGGGACACAGCTGTGTGGGACCCAGAAGAATCCGAACATCTGCTTCCTGCGGTCCCTACATGCCGCCTTCCTCATTCCCACCTGCCTCATACCTTCTGGTCTAGAAATCCTGGGTCCTCCCGGAGAGACTGTATCCTACCTCATCTGTGCTTTTCTGTGTTTATTTATTTATTTTTGGTTCTTTGAGGCAGGGGGTCGAACTCACAGCAATCCTCCTGCTTCAGCTTTCTTAGTGCTGGGACAACTGGTGTGTACCACCATGCCGGGCTCTTCTGTGGTTTTAAAATATGCTCAAGTCTCTTTCTTTTTCTCCCTCTCTCTCTTTCTTTCTTTCCTTCCTTCCTTTTTTTCTTTCTTTTCTTTTTCTCTCCTTTCCTTCCTTCCTTTCTTTTTTCTCTTTTTCTCTCTTCTTTCCTTCCTTCCTTTCTCCCTCTCCTTTCCTTCCTTCTCTTCCTTCTTTCCTTCCTTCCTTCCTGTCTTTGTCTTTCTTTCCTTCTTTCTCCCTCCTTCCTTCCTTCCTTCCTTCCTTCCTTCCTTCCTTCCTTCCTTCCTTCCTTCCTTCCTTCCTTCCTTCCTTCCTTCCTTCCCTTTCCTGTACCAGGGATCCAACTCAGACCTTTATGTTTACAAAGTAGGTGTGGTACCACTGACCTAATCCCTGGCCCTCAACACAGCCTTCTGCACGCAGTTCTCCATGAGAATTGAATCAAAAATCTTAGCATGTCCCATGAAGCCTCCCCATGAACCCTAGCTTTTAAAATTGGTTTCCTCTTCCTTCAGCCACTTCCATGGGCCTCCTAAGTAGTCTTTAATCATGGTGGGCTTGCTCTCTGTCCCAGGACCTTTGCACTTGCTGTTCTTAAAGTTCACTCAACTGTCTACTGACTGCTACCTTTCCAACAGGCCACCTGACTGTCCTTGGTTATTCCTTCCCTCTAATCCTGCATTTATCTTTTTTTTTTTTTTTTGACACAGGGTCTCACTTTGTAGTTCAGGTAGCCCCGACCTCACTATGGAGGCCAGGTAAACCTCAAATTTAGCAATCCTTCTGCCTCTGCCTCCCAAATGCTGGTGTGAGCCACCACACCTGGCACTGTAGTGTATGGTACTGATTGCTGGTGGGTGTGAGTCACCATGCCCGGTATTGTTGTATGTGGTTACCAGATTGAACCAGGGACCCTGCACTTACTAGGTAGGCTCTGGAACCTCTGAGCTAAATCTCAGGCCCCCTGCTTTATCTTTTTTTCTATCATTTCTTAGACTGTGCCATAGTTCAGAAGCCTTTGTTTCTGTATGTATTCTCCTGCCACAGCCCTAGACTTTAAGTTGTTGAGGGTGGAGAGATGGGCCCAGAAAAGAGATAATCATGATCAGTTTTTAAAATGATTTCTTGGCTGTATAGAGAGGGTAAAATAATTCCTTACAAAGAAAAAAATTTTTTTTTTTTTTTTTGGAGACAGGGTCTCACTTTGTAGTTCAGGCTGGCCCTGAGCTCACTATGGTGCACAGGCAAGCCGCCGCGAACTCAGCAATCCTCCTGTCTCTGCCTCCCGAGGGCTGGGATGACAGGCGTGAGCCACCACATCCAGCATTGTGGTATGCGGTGTTGATTGTTGGTGGGTGTGTCTCCACGCCCAGCATTATATGTGGTTACCGGGGATCGAACTCAGGACCTTGCGCTTACGAGGCAGGTGCCGGAACCACTGAGCTAACCCTCCGGCCCTACAAAGAAAATCTTGTTTGGGGTGAGGGATTATTGGAGATTGAATCTAGGGCAGCTACATCCCTGACCCTGTTTTGGGTGAGGGCCAGGTTTGAGGTGGGAATCCCACTGTGTAGTTCAACCTGGCCTTGAACTCACAATGTTTGAGGTTGTCCTCGAACTCCTGGTGATCCTCCTGCCTCAGCCACCCAAATGCTGAGATTCTAGGCATGTACCATCATGCCCAGCTCCCAGCCCTTTTTTATTTTTTATTTTGAAACAAGGTCTCAGTAAATCACTAAGTCCCCAGAGTACATTTGAACCTGTAATCGACCCTCCTGTGTCAGCCTCCCAGACTGCTGTGATTATATGTGTGCACACCCACACCTGGCTTTAAAAGAATCTTCGTGCTAAAAAAGTTCAAGACCAGTGACCTAGCCCTCTAGGAATGAGTGTATCTCTCTAGTCCCCAGATGAGAAAACCGGGTTATAATGAGGGTGCACCTCCTGCTCTGGCCCCGCCCCAGTTTCTGGGATTCTCCAGGAGCTCTGGGAAACCCCAGGCCGCTGCCCATAGTGTGGGCTGAGTCCTTGGGCTGCTGGTTAAATGCTAGGTGTCTGTGATCACGGTACAGCCTCACGGCAGCCTCAGGACTTGTCCTGGATGGTCCAGAAGCTCCGGAGTCCTGAGCAACACAGAGCTGGGCAGGAGGCAGCTCGGCAGGGGACACAGCCCTGGATTCAGATGCCACCTCACGACTGCTCCCTCTTCGTGAAGCCTCAAGAAATTGCTGACCCTCAGCTTCTACATCTGAATGGGGAATATGATATCATTCCTATGACACTGGGAGCCCTTGAGGGTCAGAATAGGACGCCAGGTGTGCAGCACCCAGGAGAGCAGGGAGCTCAGGCCCTGTGCGCTGCAAACCCTGTGCAGGGTGCAGACGATAAGCAGCAGGTGCCGGCTGTCCAGGCCACTCTGCTACCACTGCTAAGCAGCCCAGAGCCCGCGGCCCTGCTCTCCGGGCCTCCTCATCTGTGTCCTGCTTACTGCAGAAGGTTCGCAGGCCCAGTCGTGAGAACAAAGCCAGCCTTTTAGAAATGGTGAGGACTCAGTTATTAGCATTTTTTTCCCCACATCCAGTTTGAATGGGGTTAGGAAAGTTCCGCGATCTGCTCCACCAGAGTCCCTACATAGCTATTTAAGTTAAAATTAATGAAAATTAAACGAAATTTAAAACCCACTTCACTCTTGGGGTGCTAGGGATGGAACTAGGGCCTTGCTAGGCAAACACTACCACTGAGCTACACCCCTGACCCTTTCTTTAAAATTATGAGACAGGGTCTCTCTACACTGCAGAGCTGGCCTCAAGCTTCTAGTCCTTCTTACTGAAACACCCAAGGTGCTAGGGCTACAGCATGAGCCACTGTGCTGGGCTCATTAACTCCATTTAAAGTTGTTCAATAGCCATAGGTTGCCGGGGGGCACTGCACTGGACATATGGACCATTGTCATCACAGGATATATTGCTGAACAGCACTGTTGGTCTAGAACAGTCTAGAATGTTCTAGTACAATGCCAGGAGCAAGAATGCTACAGGCCCTGCTGAGTGGCAGAGCACTTGCCTGATATGTGTAAGGCCTGGGTTTGACCCCTACCCCAAAAGAAAGAATAGAATGCAAGAATAGAATGCAGCTATGAGAAAATAAGTCATCACTAGTCAAGCCTTGAAAGTTGCCCTTTCCTGTAGCAAGCCCTAGGACATATTAGGATGACTTTGGTGGCCCATCCTCCCTACAGGAGCCAAGAAGGTCCAAAATTTTTCCAAGCCACAGCTTCAGCCTGCAGGCAGCATGTGCCTATACAGGGAGAAGAAGAGCTGAATCCCACCTGCCGCCCACCATGTCCTTGCCTTTGTGGGCCTGTCCAGCAGTTTGGGGCCCACTTCCTCCAGAGCATCTCATACAGACCCTGCAGTTGTCTCGGAAGGTGTGACGGCACCTGGTTTCCTCCGCCTTTCTCCTCCTCCTTCCCCCATAGTGCGCCGAGACCCTACCCCCCTGCTCTCTGTGCCCTCGCTCTCTGGCCCTTCTGCCCCTGCTGCTCAGGGCCTCTCTTCTCACCCACACACCTGCTAAAACTCCTCCAGCCTCTGTTTCTCTGAATCCAGCTTCTAAACACATAGGAGGCCACTCCCCTAGGCTGCTAGGAAGGGTTCTGTCACCCACAGTTCAAACCCAGGCTACCCACCTGCCTGTTGCACTAGCTCTGCAAGGCCCCTCCCCTGTGGAAGCTCCCGTGGTCCACATCACTGTCGAGGCCCAGGGCTCCACCCCTCACGCTAGCGGTCAGTCCCCGTGGCATCTGCCCGCAGACGTGGCTCCAGGGCCCGCTCTGACCCCCTGGGTCCCTGCACAGGCCTGGATGGGCTGAACCATGTTTGCCATCTCCCTTCCAAGCAGGAAAGCTGCCATCTGGGATCCTAACGGCTTCAGTAATCTCACCCACAACACCAGCCTCACTGTGACATGGGCTGTGGTCTCTCGCATAGGCCCCACGAGGGAAAGGAAGCTGACAGAGGAAGACGCTCCCCCAAGGTCCCCCAATTCTACATGGACAGGCGGGTCCCTGAGGCCACTTGCCCCCGGCCAAGAGCGGAGAGCACCTGGAGAATGCACTGTTCTTGCTCATGTTTGTCCCTCTCCCCAGACTCGCGCCTGCTCTTTGTGAGTGACCAAATGTGGATGCGAACTCCACCCTGCTCGTCAGTCCCGCTTCCCGAGGCGACTGTTTCGTAGCCGCACTGCGGGAGAGGCTCCAGAGCTTCGACTCCGTGATCTGTGTTTGTACACACACATCCTCCACGGCTCGGCTTCGGGTGAGATGGGCGCGCTGTGCCTGTGTCCTTGGCTTGCTCACTGTTCCGTGTTTCAGCCCTTTTACTGAGTACGGGTTGAACCCGGGTACTTCCCACCGAGCTACATCCCCAGGCTGTTCTGTTTTTCTATTTTCAGTCACTGAGTCACCCAGGCTAGACTTGAACTTGTGGGTGCTTCCGTCTCAGCCTCCCGGAGTGCTGGGAAGGACAGACGTGTGGCTTTCCTCTTAACACTTGCTGTTCCACGTTCCCAGGTCCGAGGCATCTGTGACGAATGAGAAATCTCCGCACTATTCCGCTTTCTCAGACAGCAAGTGCAAACAGCCCCACACCGGGCCCTCAGGTGAGCAGGTCGGCTCTGGGGTCCCTCGGAGTCACGCTGTGGGCTCTCAGGTGGCTCGAGAACACACGCTGGGAAGTCACAACCCCTGTCACCGTTACTGTCCAGCTCCCGCCCTGGGCCTCGGAGCCTTGTCCTCGCCTGTCCCCCGTGTGCCTCCTGAGTTCCTGGTGTCCACAGGCCAGGCTCCAGCCTGCAGCCTGGTGCTTCTCTGTCATCTTGTTCTGTCCTCAGCGCCTCTGCAGCTGCTCCCTGCCCGGGCCAGTCCGAAGTCTGAGGCTGTCTCTGAGAGCCCAGGTCGGACCATGTTGGGAGGCGCCACCTGTGAGACCCCGGACAATGGCAGGTGAGGGTGAGCACAGTGCGTGGCTAGTGTTCAAAGTTAAAAACCTCATTATGGTGAAGAACACATTGCTGAGAGCCGTGGAACAAGAGTGCTTGAGTTGTGCTGAGTGTTTGGGTATGTTGGAGGGGATTAATGAGCCTTTTTTGAGACAGGATCTCGCTCTGCAATTCAAGCTGCCTTGAACTCACTCTGGAGCCCAGACTGGCCTTGAACTTGTGGTGATCCTCCTGGCTCAGCCTCCCAAGCGCTGACATCGAAAGCATGGGCCACCATGCCCAGCTTTCTAATTTTTTTTTTTTTCGAGGCAGGGTCTCACTTTGTAGTTCAGGCTGGCCCTGACCTCGCTATGTAGCCCAGGCAAGCCTGGAACTCAGCAATCCTCCTGCCTCTGGCTCTCCTGTGCTGACATGACAAGCGTGAGCCACCACGCCCGGCACTGTGGCATGTGGTACCGATTGCTGATGGGCGTGAGTCACCACACCTGTTGTTGTATGTGGTTACTGGGGATCAAACTCAGCACCTTGCACTTCCAAGGCAGGCGCTGGAACCACTGAGCTAAATCTCTGGCCGTCTGATACTTTTAAAAAATTCAAACATTTACCATATTTCATAGTCACCCTGCACTGAAGAGACATTTCTGTCAAAAATATGACAGTGTGTTCTTATCCACCACATTTACCAAATCCGGCCTGGTGCGTCTTCCAGGTCCTCCCCGAAGTCAAAACGGCCCCGAAAGGTTACTTGTGGATCGATGTAGGACACACAGGCAGCCACAGCGGGCAGACACGGTCCCTCAGGACGGAGGACTCCAGAGCTGCTTCGCAGTGCGGTGGGAGCCGTGGGGTGAGTGTGGAAGCGAGCGGGCGCTCTGCGGAGGGCGGAAGGCAACATGTCTTTCCCGGTGATATATTTTTAAAATGTAATATATTTTCAAAGCTTACCGTACCTTTTGAGCCCACCGCGTGCGTGTGTGTGAGCCTGCATAGGCGGCTCTGTGCACCTACACAGATGGGTGTGGCTGTGCACGAGAGGGGCGGTTGTGTCAGGCGTTATGTAACAGGCGCTCGCCGGGGCCCAGAAACCACAGCGGTGTAACCGCTGCAAGGACAGGCCGCCCGGAGGAGAGGAGGGAGCAGGCTGGCACTGCTCTGCGCCTTTCCCAGGCGGGCCATGGACAGCCAGGCTTCTCTGCTCTTCCAGGTCCTCTTCTCTGGGCCTGGGGTGCCAGGCTGTGATACACAGGGCACTGGGACCGTAGCCAGGGGTCTCAAGAGCTCCTCAGACTGTGTCCATAATCCTCTCTTTTTGTTTGTTATTGTTGCTTTGAGACAATCTTATTAAATTGTCCAGGCTGGCTCTGAACTTGAGATCCTCCTGACTCAGCCACCTGCTAGCTGTGCACCACCATGCCCAGCTTATCCTCGGCACTTGATTTTGCCCCAACTTTTAGGACCAAGAGGAAGACTCCCTTCTCAGGTCCACTTGGGCTTTCCTGGTCTGCTGGAGACCAGGCATGTCTCCAAACTGCCTCAGGCCGGTTCCCTTTCAGTCTTCAGGGCTTCTGGTCCCTGGGGCCTCTGCCTGGCACCCAAGCCCGTCGGCCCGAGAGGGACCTGTGGGCCCTCCCGTGCAGCGGCCTCGAGCCCAGCTCTCTGTCCCTCTCTCACAAGGGTGCATGTCGTCCTGTACCCACCCAGCTCTGCCCGCCGCCATCTTCTTCTCCACCTCCAGCTTCTAGGCCATTCTTCCAGCACCTGTGCTCCCCCCTGGGAACCATCCCCTGCCTCGGGTCTCTCCCGCTTCGCCTCTGGACAGACAGCTGGACATCTTGCCAGGCGGTTGTCCTCTCACTGGTCGCAGGGATCAAACTTGGGACATTGCATTTCCGAGGCAGGTGCGGCAGAACCACTGAGCTAAATCCCCAGCCCCAGCTGCTCCTTTTAATAATACTGCCAAGCCCCTCGGCATCCTCAGCATGGCCTGTCATCTCTGTAGGACCCGAGTGCTAATGGCCACTTCACAGGTGAACACACAGGTGAACACCAGTGCCAGCGCCAGCTCTGTGCCATCTGCCCACCCCTCTGGGCTCGGGGAGGCAGGAGCCTCTTCCACTCCCGCCCGTGGGGCCCAGCACAGGGTCCCAGGATACCCAAGGGCTGCAGCTTCCCTGGTGACCAACAGATGGTTGGTGTCTTTTAGCTGCTAGTTGATCGGCTGTCTGAATGTCTCGTTCAGAACAACACTGGGGCAGTGGGGTACAGCTCAGTGGCAGAGTGCACCCCTCCTGGGCAAGCACAAAGCCCTGGTTTCCACCCTCAGTGTCTCCAGAGTAACAGAGAGCTATGCCAAGGGCAGGGTCTGTGTGAGCCAGTCCCTCACAGGCAAACTGGGAATAGCCACGTATCGCCGTGGGCTGAGGGGCGTGTGCCCGGCTGAGGCAAGCGTCTCCCCTGCTTTACACGGGAGGAAACAGACCCAGAGAGACACTTGCCCTAAGATCCTGCGGCACCCACCGGGGCTTCAACGGCACGGGGCTGATTCTTCGCCTCTGCGGAACCATTAACTCTGCAGGCTGGTATTTTTCTCCAGGTCAGTGTGGGTAGAGGTGATGGAGTCAGTTAGAAGAAAGTATCTTTCTAAACTTTTTAAAAAACTGTCTGATCCATGGGTGTTGGAGTACACCTGTTAGCCCAGCGTCCTGAAAGGCTAAGGCAGGAGAATAGAATATTGGAGCTCAGATCCAGGGATTTAGCTCAGTGGTTCTGGCATCTGCCTGGCAAGTGCAAGGTCCAGAGTTTGATCCCTGGTACCACATACCACAATGCCGGGCATGATGACTGACGCCTGTAACCCCAGCAGTCTAGGAGGCTGAGGCAGAAGGATCACATGTTGGAGCTCAGCCTAGTAGCAAGACTGTCTCAAAATAAAAACTAAAACAGTGTTCAATGGAAAGGCCTGGGTTCAATCTCCAGTACCATATGAAAAACAAAAACCTTCCTGATCAGCTCCAAGTACCTCTACCCCAGTTCATAGTGGGGGCTTCTAGGGAAGATGTGGCATCAGAGTGACCTTGTCCTCTACAAGAAAATGATGCTGTGTATGGCACAGGTTTGGGTTTTTTTTTTTTTTTTTTTTTTTTGGTTTTTTTGAAACAGGGTCTTCGCTTTGTAGTTCAGGCTGGCCCTGACCTCACTATGTAGCTCAAACCTCCTGCCTCTGCCTGCTGAGTGCTGGGATTACAGGTATGAGTCACCACACCTGGTATTGCTGTACATGGTTACTAGGGATCGAACTCGGGACCTTGTGCTTGCAAGACAGACACCAGAACCACTGAACCAAATCCCCGGCCCCTGGCACAGGCTTAAAAGTGTGTGGCAGCAGTTTTGCCCCTTTCATGCTGGTTTTCCCCTGCCCTCACGCCCCTCCCCTCCCTGCACAGGGCCGTGGGAGAGTCACCCACAGCCCACTGTTCCCATCTCAGCCCTGCGCATGCGCAAACCCCAGCCGGGCCCCATCACCGGCACCTGTCTGACACACAGCATGGTTGACATATTTGCTTTTGCTGTCTGTCTCTCACTAAATTGTTGCCCCCAGGGTTGGGGTCAGATCTGGTTTACTTGTGGAGCTGGGGCCAGGGCCTCCCATGTGCCGGGAGCACTCCACCCACTCCTGAGCTGCACCTCAACCTGCTAGGGCTTTGAATGGAGCCTGGCATATAGTAGGTGCTCAACAAATCCTTGAAGGGATGATTGCCTTTGCCTACACACATCGCACACTCTCGCCAGGTGTTTTCCCTCCCACCTGTCAGAGCCCCACCAGCAGCACCTTCCCCGTGCCTTTGTCTGCCTCGTGCCCAGGTGCACCAAGGTGTCTGCGATGGCACCTGCCCGCTGTGCCGTACAAATGGCGCCCTGCCCCAGTGTTCTTCCCCAAGGCATGGGCCAATTCCAGAGGAAGGAGGTGTGCCCAGGGCAGAAGTGGAGGCTGGGGCTGCGCCCTGGGCTTCCAGTGGGCTGCAGGTTTGAGCCCCCTGACCTGCGGGTTCCCCCTGAGGCTGCTTCGGAGAAGTCGTCAGGGAGCGGACTGCCCTTCTGGTGCAGAGCGGGAAATGGGAGGAAATACTCCTCGCTGACACAGAAACCAGCCAGGGAGCAGGTGAGAGTGAAGAGGAGAGCCAGACAGGGACACTGGGTCAGGAGGCCGCTGCGGGGCTGAGGGAGCAGGCGCTGGAAGGAGAGCCAGGGAGGGGCTGGAGGCAGCGCTGGACCCGAGCGCCGAGGGCGAGGAGGAAGCATTCTGTCCACGCATCGAGGTGGCCTTGGCGTCTGTCCCCCTGCCTCGTGGACAGAGGTCCCCACCTCGTGCTGCTGCTTGTGGCGCACGAGTGGCTGGAGTGGCGCCTCC
The DNA here is from genome assembly GCA_004025085.1 of Thryonomys swinderianus. Taxonomy (NCBI): domain Eukaryota; kingdom Metazoa; phylum Chordata; class Mammalia; order Rodentia; family Thryonomyidae; genus Thryonomys; species Thryonomys swinderianus. The sequence continues at coordinate 10,641 of PVIC010027442.1, forward strand.
TATGCACCAGGATGAAATGACCCTGGACACAGTGTGTTGCTGAGCCCTGTCACAGCCCCCTGCACCCACCACTGGGCTCCATCCGGGCAAACCTGACCTTCCGAGGTCCTTTCCATGCAGAGGACACGGTGCTGGGCTGCAGGAAGAAGGAAGGAGGCCGAGGCTCCAGAGCCCTCGCCATCCCCGGCGGTGTGGCCGCAGACCTGGCCCCTTTCGGAAGTCTGAGTGGTTTTTCCCCAGCCCCCTCCCCGCAGGGCTCCGACCCTGAAAATCACGGTCCACCCAAGATTCCAATCTGTCTCGAATGCTGCGTGACCTTGGGCAAATTCCTCGATCTCTCTGTCCTTCTACTCTCTCATCTCTTCTACCTTTCCTGGTCCCCAGAGCTCCAGGTGGGGAAGTTTTGCCTCAACTAACCAGCAATTTTCAGAAGGGTAGAGGAACCCCGCCTAGCAGACCATTCTTTCTTCTTAAATCTCTTCCTCTACTTGAAGTGAATGAACTTACCCTTGCTGTACCGGCAGAACCTAAGGTTCAAAGAAAGCAGGAGCCTGGCCCCAGGCCACCACTAGCCACGTTGCCTCCAGGCCTTCCCTCTGCTATTTTAGGCTAATTGCAACTGATTGCTGGGCTCTGAGTGGCTCCGGGGTGGTCCGCAGCCGCAGGTGATTAGGAAAAAGGTAGGTGTTGATTTAATACGCTCTCACAGTTGAGGGAGCTGGTGCAAACCTGTAACCGTGGTACTCAGGGAGGCCGAGGCAGGAACACTGCAGGTTCGGCCCCAGGTTGGGTAACTTAGTGACTTTGTGAGACACTGTCTCAAAAAATAAAGGGAGAAGATGAGGATAGCCATGCATAGTGGTACACACCTGTCATTCCATCACTTGGGAGGCTGAGGCAGGAGGATAGTCTCAAGTTCAAGGGCCAGCCTGAATTACAGAGCAGGACCTGTCTCCAAAAAAAAGAAAAGTAGTGGCAATGCAGCACAGTGTGAAGGCCTTAGATTCAATCCTGAGTACAACACACCCGTG
>PVIC010027442.1:11771-24001 GCA_004025085.1 Thryonomys swinderianus
TCTCTGTCTCCTCTCTCTCTCTCCTCTCTCTCTCTCCACCCACCCCAGGCCTCAGCCTCCCAGAGTGCCAGACTGATGGGCCTCACCACACCCAACTTGGAAAAGACACCCTCTCTGGAGAGGAAGCTAGAGCCAGATTTTCGTGGGTGATGGAGTTAGTACAGCCAGGAAAGCTGGGAGGACTGTCCCACTGGCAGAGGCAGGAAGGTACTGTACTTACCTCACAAGGGCCTGGGTGTAGAGGTACTGTGAGGAGAACCGAGAGCTGGTGGGGAGAGCCTCAGGGTCCAGCACTGGCCCACCGTGTCTGGCCCTGGGATCTGTGGTTCATTCGCGTAGATCTGGCCTCTTCCCCACTTCGAGTTGGGCCCAGGTCGGGGCTTTACCTTGTAGCTGCCAGGTGGAGGTGGGGCCTGACTCCATCAGCCCAGGAGACCCACCCCAGAGCCATGGCTGGGAAAGGCTGCCGTGCACCACGTCCCACACACCACACTCCGTGCCCCTCCCCCCATGGGGCCGGGTGGACACGTCCACGCGGTCCCTGAAGAGAGGCTATTTGCAGACAGGAAAGGCTCTTGGACCCAGCTTCTGCTCCTCCAGCCCAGGACAGTCACATCCTACCACAGTTCCCAGGCAGGGTCTGGAGGAGGACACTAACCCCTGAAGTGGGATCCGTGGCTCCCCACGGGGTCTGGGCTCAGACCTCCCTCCCTCATCAGTTTAGGGGCTCCTTCTCCCTGGTTGGCATCCGGGAACAGACGGCGGGCTCTTCTGAGACAGCTTTCCTCCGTTCTCACGCCCTGGCAGGTCCTGTGCCCTCACCTCATTCACACCAGCCTTGCCCGATGCCTGGGGGCCGGCCCCCTCAGGCAGACTTTCCTCCTGGGCCAGAGAGCGCCATAGGAGGGGAAAAGAGGGGCTCACGGCCAGAGAGGAAGGGAGAGCTTTCGGACTCCTGTGCGAAATGAAAACTCAGGGCCCTGCGGTCAAAATCTTTCAATTTGAGGGAGTTCAGCTCGGTGGTATAGCACTTGGAGGTGTAGCTCAGTGGGACAGCTCTTGCCTAGTAGGTTCGAGGTGCCCAGCACTGTAAAACTTGAATAAATAGATAAGTAATAAATTTCAGAAGGGTATCCATAGAACATTAAAGCAACCTGGGTTAGCCTGCAGCCCTGTGAGCCCACACAGGTGGCATTTGCGCAGCTGGCTCTGCGGGAGAGGACCTGCATTCCCCGGGAGGAAAGACCGAGGGACAGAGCAGAACCAGCCCTGCTGGACCGGCAGCCAGGGAGGGGCCCTGACACCAGGTCCGGAGGACCCTGCGTGCAGGAATTCGAACTTGCTGTTGAAGATGGATTCACAGGATTCCCGAGCCGCAGGGACGCAGGGAAGGCTGGGCCGCGGCAGCCTGTGATGCCAGAGCTCAGAGGGTCACAAGTCACCAGCTCCCGCTTAGAGAAGAGAAATACTTGCTCGAGTCACCCAGCAAGGGATGCAGGGCCGGGCTGGAGCCTGGCCGCTCCCAGTCTTGGTTCTGGGGGGAATGAGTCAAGAATCCATGTTCGATGGGAGGGAGAAGCTAGGGTTCGGCCTCCAGTGTCTGCGTTAGCTGAAGAGTAGGACCCCAGCACGCTGGGCCTCAGGGCCCAGCCTCAGTTGTCTCTTGGGATCCTCCTCTTTGAGGTCCCTTCTCGTCATCTTGACTCCTCTTCCACTTGGTCCCGGGAGCTGTACCTAACCATCCCCTTTGCTCTGGGAAACCTCCGAGGCCGAGCTGTGGCCTACAGTGGAGGGGTGCACAGGGCTGGGCTCCACGCCATGGAAGGGAGCCACGGCCCATGAGGCCCCTCCAGCCCAGGCTCTGCTGCTTCCCCAGGTGCCCCTAGCCAGCTCCCCGAAACAGACTGCCCTGCCCCCCTCCCCACACTGCAGGCCCAGGTCCTGCAGCCCAGGCCAGGCCAGGCGTGCACAGACCTCATGGGGGCCCCCTGATCCGTCACTTCTCAGGGCTCTGTGGGAAATGGGGAGCTTCAGAAGCAGCACATGCTGGCCAGGGATTTGCACAGGTGCCGTCACCTGCCTTGCAAGCACAAGGTCAGAGGTTTGATCCCCTGTACCACGCACCAAAAAAGCACATGCAAATGTATACAAAAGAGAAGCAAATATAAAAAGAGCATTTTCAATTTAAACTAGTTTGGACCTTAGTGTCTCCCCTTTTTCTGGGGGGAGTGAACCCAGGGTCACTCTCCCATTGAGCCAGATCCCCAGCCCCTCTACCTTTTTCCCCCCAAAACAGGGTCTTGTTAAACCACCCAGACTGGATGTGAACTTGTGCTCCTCCTGCCTCAGCCTCCCAGAGAGATGGAATTATCAGCTCTTGCTCGGTTGCTTGCCTCTTCTGTATTCCACCCAAGTCACCTGAACTTGTGAGTTTACTTGAGTTGAGGGGGGGCAGTGAGAGAGCCTTGTCTTCCTGTGGGGAATCCTGGTGGCCGTGTGGGTTGGGGGATGGGGCAGAGACGGGAACATTTTTTAGGACTCACAGAGACATGTGTTTGGGTTTCTGAGTACCCTGGGAAACCCTGGGGATACTGTAAGGGAGGGGGGAGTCTGGCTCTGGTCCCAGGAGGGGTCCTCAGGCAGAGGAGAGCGAGCGGAGGGTGCCGAGGGTGAAGGAGGTTCAGCTCTGCATCTGACACAGAGCCATGCCCTGAGGCGGCCTCCCCACTGTTGCCTGGCAGCTGGCTGGCCTCCCCTCCGGCCACGGTTTCCTCCTCTGTAAACACAAGTGACAGGTGAGAAAACCGCTGTGCTGGGCAGATTCTCCCCTCTGCTCTGCTAAGATGACGTCTAACCTGCACGGAAGAGGAGAGCTCTGTATCCTTCCACTGTCTCTCAGGAAGTGCTACACAAGTCTGAGGGCCAGAGCCTCTCAGGAAGTGAGCAGCCGCCTGGAGCCTGTGCCTGCACTGGAGACCCCCTGGTTACCATGCCAGTGCCAGGAGCTGACACCTCCTGTCCCACACAGGGGAGGCTTCGGGGCCCGTTTCCAATGCAGGTGACAGCAGTCAGTATTGGAAAGAGAAGCCCTCGTTGGCAAATGGGGCCGGGGAGGAGCTGAGTCTGGGGTGGCGACACCCGTGGGAAGAGCAGTGTTCGGGCCTCGAAAGTTTTGTGTGACTTGCGGACTAGCCAGGCCGAGCTTGGCCACTTCCAGGCTGTTGGAAACAGGCTAAGCCCTGCAACCTTAACAGCCTCCGTCCCCATCTGCAAAGGGGGGCTAGATCTGTGGGGGTTGCAGCGACGGTGCCCTTCAGCAGATGCAGTGGAGGTGATGGTAGAAGTCGCTGGAGCAGAAACTGGAGTAGAGCGATTGAGTGAAGGAAAAGGCTGAGAGCCTTGTGTCACCCTGTGGGAGCGGCGCCGGCCCAGGGCTGGGCCTCGGTCTGAGTGGGACACACCTGCCCCTGCCCCTGCCCCAGCTCTGAAGGGCTGCAGGGATTGCGTGGACTTCAAATGGCAGTGGTGACATGCAGCTTCCCCCTGCCGCGCAGCCCCAAAGCACCCAGATGCCCAGGGCCAATCAGAGAGGCCTGGAGGTGGCCCCATATCCTGACCGCGGGGGGAAAGTACAGAGCAGCTTGCTGGGGAGCAGCAGCCCCTTTGTGAAAAAAAATTTTTATGATGACGAGAGTGTTGCACGTGCTAGGCAAGTGCTCTACCGCTGAGCTATATCTTCCAGTCTTTAAAAAAAATTTTTTATTGTGAGACAGGGTCTTACTAAGTGGTTCAGAATCGGCTCAATTTGTGATCCTTATGCCTCAGCTTCCCAGGTAGCTGGGATGACAGTTGTGTGACTCTGCACCCAGCTCTGTGATATTTTATTTCATGTGTTATTTTATTATTTGTGTTACTGGGGATTGAACCCAGGGCCTTCACACGAAGCTATATAACCAGCCCTTTTATCTACTTGTTTATTTTTTAGGCTAGAATTTTAAATTCTGCTTTTTCTTAGTACTCTTAAACTTCAGCTTCACCAAGTAACAGTCCGGATTTACAGAGTAATGAGCTCTTTCTCAGGCTTTAAGCATTTTTTAGGAGACAAAATTTACCAAATAACATGGTCCTGTGTTTTTAATCCCAGAATCCTAAACCAATTATAAATTATATCTTCTTAGATCTTAACTGGAATCAAACAATCTAGACACTTGTAACATAATCAAAACAAACAGGGTCTCATTAAATTGCTGAATTGCCCAGGTTGGGCTTCAAAGTTACTGTCCTCCTGCCTCAGCCTCCTAAGTAGCTGAGATTACAGGTGTGTACCACTGACTGCTCCGGGTGCTTTGTGCTTCTTGAGTGAAATAAATCTATAGTCACTGTAGGCTAAAGTGCAGGCCCTGACCCGTGTAGATTTAGAGGGGTCTTCCAGAGGAGAATGACCGGACAGGAGATAAGAGCCTGATAAGCCAGACTGAATATCGGAATGTCACTTACTGACGCTCCAGGCCCCAGGGACACAAGCGTGGCTCCGCCCCCAGAAAGTCCACCAAGGCTGTGTTCAGCTACAGAAAAAGCCCTTGGGAGTGTGGGGGTGCAGTGGATGGAATGGCAAGGAGGGGCTGGATCAAGGGCCCGCCCAGCGTAGAGCCCCAGGTAGAGAGGCTGGGGTGGGGGAGAGGTCGGGAACAAGGGGCTTAGAGGCCCGGCTCAGCAGGTGGGAGGTATTTTTAGTCAGGCTCAGGTGCAGACAGAGACGTTATGCCAGGCCCGACAGGTGGTTAATATTTAATCCCCTCCTTAATCATTAACTCTCGGCGTGGCTGGGGAGGAACAGAGCTGTTGTCAAATCAGTAACCACAGGCTCAGGAACAATGTCCACCGCCTCGTGGCCTCTCCCTTCGGGGCTGCTGGCTGGGTGGGGAACTCAGGGGACCTGGCTGGTCTCTTTCACCAGATCAGGAAGAGCCCCCCTCGAGGTCTCAGTCACCCTCTAGCCCAGAGCCATTTGCTGGGGGGCCAGAGGTGGGGTTCCGTCTGTCTGCCTCTGGCCAGGCCCTGTGACCTCGGGTGGATCACACACACAGCTTCCCTGAGTCTCAGTTTCCCTGTGTGTTCAGGGAGGGTGATTATTCATAGCTGGAAGGAGAGTCAGAGGCTCGAGATGTGGGTGTACAAGGAAGTACTTTCTAAGCTGAAGTCTGAAATGTCGGGCTGGTCAGAGACAGCACAGCCCTGAGACACAGCCACCAGAAAGGGGCAATGACAATGAGACGCAGCTGCCTTCAGGACTGGTTTCAGTTCAACTGGGGGTTTATTAACAAGGCTGTGTCTCCGCCCTAAGCCAGGCTGCAGGGTCATTTGAGAGGGGTCAACCTCACCCTCCCCTTGCAAGGGTGATCCAGTTGGAGGCTGAGCCAGAACCGACGGTCTGTGCTTGTGAAAGGCCAGCGGTCAGGGCTGTGAGGTGCGGGGACACAGGCTGAGTGGGCTGGGGGCTCAGAGCGGGTTTTAGGGTGAGCCGGTAGGAGAGGGTCCCCAGGGGTGAGTGTGGGACGGCTGGGCCCCGGAAGCCCAGCACATCGCCCGACCAGCCAAGCGCACAGCCTGTCCCAAGGGTGCACATGACTCACACCCCAAGTTACCAGCCACCCCCACGCACCGGCTGTAGTCACCGACCCTGTTGGTGTGCAGACACACGCACGCGCACTCTCAGGGCAGCCCCTGACTAGAAACTCAGCAGAGCTGTTCCCGGCTGTGTGCTTTCTCGGTTAAACTGTCCCCCGTTGAGGACTGAAGACGTCTTTGGAGTGCATCAAAGCCACTGAGGTGGCAGCAGGAACCATCTGGGGGTGAGGAAGCTGTAGGCCACAACATCCAGGGTCCCCCACTGGGGACAGGATGGGGAACGGGTCCAGAGTCCCCAGTGCACACTAGGCTCCTCCCACCAGAGCCAGTCCTGCTGGGGAGACGTGCCCAGCACCTGCCCTGAGGATCTCTTCTTTCCATTGGCACCATGGCTTGAACGCTGGGCCCTTTAGTCGTAGTTTTACTACAGTGCTGAGCTGCACAGGATAGGCTTGAATTTGTAATCCTCCTGTTTCAGCTTCCCAAGTTCTTCAATTAGAGGGACGTGAGGTTGAAGCATAAAAGGCTGACATACTGTCCTTGTGACAGATCCCTGAAAGAGGCACAAATACCATAGGGAGAGGCCATTGGTGGTTTTTTTTTTTTTTGCTCTTTTGAGACACAGCCTCACTTTGTAGTTCAAGCTGGCCCTGAACTCACTCTGTAGCCCAAGTTAGCCTCAAACTCACAGTAGTCCTCCTGTCTCTGCCCACGGAGTGCTGGGATGACAGGTTTAAGCCAGCACGCCTGGTACTGTGGTATGTAGGACTGAGGATCGAACTCAGGGCCTTGTTCTTGCCAGGCAGATGCTGGAACCACTGAGCTAAATAGACTGAGTCCTGAATCTAGAACCCAAATCTACCTCTGTCTGTTCCCTCGGGCCTGTTACCTCATCTCTCTGCCTCAGTTTCCTGTCTACAACATGGAGATTCTAATAGTAAAAGTACTTGCAGTTTATGGTTGTTGTAAGGGTTCAGTGAAACCCAGGACCCAGCATAGAGCCTGGTGTGTAATAAACGCTTCTGCAACTGAAGAGGACGGGTTGCAGCACACAGATTCCGGGAGTCTTCCCTGAGGGGGCGATGCAGAACCAGCAGGGAGGTGTCCCTTCCCGGGCCGTACAGAGGCAGGAAAGGACAGAGCACAAAGGTGTTTCTAGGAGGGCCATAGCTGCTGTCTGGACAGTGTGGGGTGTCGCAGTGGGGAGTGGTCGGGGGAGTTTGGAAGGAAAGGTTTGCGGAGTGGCCCTGGAGGCTGAGGAGTGTGGCTCCAAGCTGAGGCAGTGAGGTGCAGGACTTCGGCAGGGGCTTATGGCCCCTGATCACACTGGTGATCTCAGTATTCCACGAGGCTGAGCCGGGGCAATCGGAACCCCAAGCCCACCCCAGGCAGCTGTGCGACAACCTGTCTCAAAATTAAAAAAAAAAAAAAAAAAAAAAAATTTAAAAGGCTCAGGATGTGTTGAGTCCAAAGGCCCAGGGCTCAATTTCCCAGTGCTGCAAATAGATAGAGGACTAAATTTCAAAAGGGGATAGGACTTCTGGAGAGAACCCCAGGCAGAGGGCTTCGGAGAGGCTGGGCCCAGTCTCCGGTGGTCTGTCGGCAGGAAGGGGCTGAGTCCTTGCTGTGTTGGCGATGCCCAACCTGACTCCAAACACCCTCCCCAAGTTCCTTCCTGCCATTGGCCTCAGCATGCTCTTGGGGTACAGGGGCGCACCCCCCAGCCTTGCTGCTTTTCTGGGACAGTGTCAGACACAGGCGCAGGATCGTGGCTGGGCAGGAGCCAGGCCGCAGCTGGGCCCCTTTCTCTCAGGGCTGGCCCCTCGGCTTATCTGGGTACGGGCAGAGGTGGGTGGGTGAGGAGGGGGTGCTCCTCCAGCGGGCAGATAGGGCGGTGGGTGATAACGGCACGGCCAGCCACCAGCTCAGAGTAGGGGAGCTGCTGGGGTGGCTGCCGAGACCGTGACTCCTCTGTCCCCTCTTCTGGGCCAGCTGGGTACAGCCTCATTTTCGTCCAAAGCATTCAGAGTTGGTGGTAGCCTTTGAACTGTTTCAAGGGACAGTGGGGCAGAGGCCAGTCTCTGGGGCGACAGTGGGTGATCTGGGACTTTCCCAGTGTTCCTGGGAAACCCCACGGGCCTGAGCCAATCAGGATGGGTTGCCAGGGACTGTCCAGGGTTTTAAAAACTTATTCCCTCATCCTGGGAATGCCCTTCGATCTGGCAGAGCAGGCAAACCGGTCATCTTCAGAGTAAATGAGTAAATATGAGGGTGGGTCATCAAGGAGGCGGGAGAAGGGTGGGAAATGGTGTGGAAGCAGACAGTTCCTTCCTCAGTTCTTTCCCAGTATCAGGTCCTCCTCGTGCCCGGCCTCTGGCAGAGAGAATGCTCAGACTTTATACTGAGAGGAGGAATCCAAATCCGGAGTCCCAAGTCCTTTCCCTAGAGCGCTGTGTGTCCGGCCTGGAGCTGGAGTGGGTACACATTCCTGTAGGTCTGGCCTGGCTTCCAGGGAGGGAGATGGCTCCTGTAGGAGCCACCATCACCAGCTCATGGCCACCGCCGAGCTCCGAGGCCAGAAAGTGCTCCCAGTCGAAGTCAGAGCACCTGGCTTTCTGGGTCCTCTTCCCGCCCAGCTGGTCCTGCCCTGCATGGATAATGAAGGTCAGGATCGTTCCTGGGACTGAACAGAAGTGTGGGAGCATGGAGGATGTCAGGATCCTTCCTGGAGGGGACTCCAGAGGAAGCTGGGGTCTGCCTCCCAGCCTGGCCTCCCGCGCCCGGCCTTCCTTCCTTCAGTGCCAGCACAGGGACACGCTCTGCCATTGTAGTGGGAGCCGGCCAGTCAACAAGGACCAGACCCCAGTGGAGACATTGAAGTGGGGCAGGGCAGGAAGCAGCGCACCCGAGGGAGAAGGCTCTGGACTCTTTGGGGACAGGATCTACAGGAGAGACTAGGGTTAGCTCCCCTGAAGGACGCATACGGAGAGCCAGTGAGGTGAGCTCCAGGCCATCTGACGTGGCCACCCCCAGAGCGACTCTTTCAGCCTGTTCAGATAGTCTCCCATTCCCCTTCCACGGATGGTGAGTCAGCAGGGCAGACAAAACCTGCTAGTGAAGCTGGTTGTAGTCCTGTGTGAACATCAGGCTTGGCACGTAAGCTAAACTGAGCTCGCCACCATCCGGCTCAAGGCCTGGAAGCTCTTTTTGGTCCTCACGGGTCTCTCTCCTCTGTTCCTTCAGGCTCTCTTCTCTCTTTTTCACATTTATTCTTTTCTGTTCCAGAGGATTGAACCCAGGGCTTTCATACTGGGCTATGTTCCCCAACCCTCTTTATTTTGAGATAGGATCTTGCTAAGTCACCAAGTTGCCCGTACTGGGCTTGAACTTGTGATCCTTCTGCCTCAGCTTCCCAGAATACTGGGATTACAGATGTGTGCCATCAGGACATTTGCACCCCCCCATCACTCCCTAGTCTTTATCCATTATCTCCCTCCTGCCACAGTCCTGTCCTGACTGATCCACTACCACCACCCAGGTCTCAGCAGACATCTAGAAGATTAATGTGTCCAAGGAGATGAAGCCCACTGGTGACCATGAAGTTCCAGACCAGCAGGGGCTCCCAGGGAGAAGGGCTGGGAACAGGAGCTCAGGGAGGGGCAGGGGGCCGGTCTGGTGTGTGTGGGAGCAGCTGGAGTGCGGCAAGGGCCGGGTTCTGTTTGTGTCTGGCCCGGCCTTCCCTCCCTCCTGCGCCAGCCTCAGCCTCGAGACCAAACTGTGTGAACAAATGGTGCTGATGGTTCAGGAGCCGAGACAGGACCCCAGACAGGCTGGCCAAAGGGTCCTGTCCACCGACTTCCTCGGTCTGCGGGAGGGGAGAGGGAGAGGCCAGGGTAGGCCCCGTGCTGGCGGCCAGGGGATCCCGGCCTGCTTGGCCTTTGAAGGCAGGCCTTCCTGAGGAGGACACTTTAATCGCCCCCAATTAAACCATTGCCGGAAGCTGTTAACAGCCCCCTAGGCCTTTTAAGGACTGCCCTTTTGTTAGGCAGCCAAGCTGTTATGCAAAGAGAGGGCAAGCCAGGGCCTCTCACCTCTGTCGCAGGCCCCAGGGCTAGCAGCCTCCAACTCCGCTTAGTGTGGAAGATGTTGCGGTGCAGGAATCAAAGGCTGGGGAACCAGCTTTGATCTGGGGCAGCCTGTCCTTCCCCACCTCACAGCTCCAGTGCCCTCTTCCTCAGGGATTGGGGTTTGGCTGCCTTTGCTCTCACAGCTTCCATTTTGGGGCCGCAGCTCATCCCTGGGGTCCTGGAGTCTGCAGCTATCCCTTACCTCAAGGAACAGCTTGCTGGGTTGGCAGGAAGCCCTGGCGTTACTTCTTCAGCCTGTCCTGGGAGCTTCTAGGGCCTCTGAGCTGGTACAGTATCAGGTGGGTGTCATCCAGGACCCCAAATTTTCCCTCAGAATTGGAATTTCTTTTTCACAATCTTCCCTGGGAGGGCTGGTAAATTGAAAGTGTGGCCCTAGTGTGGCCTCTTCCCTGGGCCATGGCAGATTGTATGCAGCACAGCCCTTTGCTTTCCAAATTTTCTAACAGGCGTGTGCGCGCACACACACACACACACACAAAATTACACACACTTTAAATGGCAACACAGCCTTCTGTGTGAACAGGAGCTCTTAGCAGATTCCTGTGCCAGGCCTCCATTTGGTCATTTGGGTGACATAAAAACCCTCCACACTCAGTGTCCACATCTGCTCCCTCATTTCATCCCAGTCAGGCCTCCCCATTGTACAGAAGAAGAAACACTTGGGTGTGGTGGGATCTATTCCTAATCCCAGCCTTCTGGGGAGGCCCAGGCTGGAGGCTCACTCACTGGAGCCCAGCCTGGGGCAACTTAGTGACTTAACAAGACCCTGCCTCAAAATAATGGAAAAAAAAAAAAAAGGTGGAGGTGGTAGGTCTGCACAAATGCCCTGGGTTTACTCTACAATCTGAAAACCCAAGGTTCAATCTCCGGTACTGAAGAAGGCAAAACAAAACCAAAAAACTGAAACCCAGGAAATTTGATTGGATTTCATCCGCGTCATTGTGTCCAGCAGGGCCGCCACAGACAGCTGTGAGGTGGGCGCATGGCACAGTGGTGCGCTGAGGTGCTGGGTGGTGTTTCTGATCGCTGAGTGTGTCCTGTGTGACAGTCACGCGGGTCACGTAAGGAGCCTTTTTCTAATGTACACAAAAGCTCTGGTCAAACAAACATAGTCTGGAGGCTTCCAGAGTCCTCGATTTCCCACGTCTCCCTCGTCCTCACAAAGCTGCAGGTCATCAAGCACCTGCTGTGCCCTGGCCTGTAGCTTTGCCGTCTTCTTTCTGACCTCACTGAGCCCACGTGACCGTCTCTGACTCACACTTCTGATCAACACCTCTGCCTTCTGTGGCTTTGGTTCCTTGAAAACGTAAGACCCAGGACACATTCCAGATGAGTCAGGCCCTTTGGGACAAAGGTCTCTCCCATGGCAGCCCCAGGAAGGGGGAAGGCCATCCGGGCACTGTCCTGTTGGACCCCTAGAAGCAGGTGGTGTCTCTGAGTACCAGGGCTGTGGACCCAGGGCTGGCTCTCCAGACCTCTGCCGGGCGGAGTTTGTCTAGAAAGGGCTAAATAGCTAACATAGTAAGTGCCTTTCCCTACTACCCAACTTTGCCAGTGCATGAGGGTGACTGTGTTTCAAAAACTTTATGGACCCTGAAATTTTAAATTTCATGATTTGGATATATCCCTGCACTTGAAGCATCTTTCAATTTTCCCCTATCCATGTAGAAGCTTTTTATTCTTAGCTGTATGGAAGGAGTCAGTGAATAGAATTTTGGCCCTAGATTAATAGCTGTGGTGTAGAGCAAAGGTTTAGAGGTCAGAGGTCACACTTGCATTCAAACCTTAGTTATATCAGTAACTGTGGTGATTTGGCATTAAGGAACCTCTCACAGTCTCCCTTTCCTTTTGGTCACATGGAGATGATGGCATCTGTTACACAGGGATTACATGAGATGGAATATGAAAAGCACTCATTCCTGGTGGGCAGCTCTGTCTTGCTTACTTCCCTGTCCTGGCGATGCAATACCAAAGTGTACAACTGAAGGGCCTGAAGTTCATTTGGTTCCGTTTCCAGTGGATTCAGTCTGGGCTTGGCCAGCCCAGATGCAGACAGCATGATGGGAGCAGGTGCTGGGGATGAGAACACACCCTTCCAGGTCACACCCCTGGGTCCCAACTCCAACCAGGCCCCGCCCCCTGACAGCGCATTCAACTATGAACTCAGCAATGGGGGGATCTCTGAGGAGTATAACACCCCCATGATCCAGTCACCATCCAGAGACATGAGACTTTGGGGGGATCTTTTAGATCTAAATTGCAGCAACCCCTGTCAGAACAAGACCAAAGGGAAGTCTAACTAGACCACATGATGAGCTCACTGGCCTGTCCGGGTGAGTGGGGTCGGAGGGTGGGTCCCAAGGGACTGTCAGGATCAACAAATGAAAACGTAGGCAGTATTCTGTCGATAGCAGATACTAAGGGACTCCCTCCACTTTTTTTTTTTTTTTTTTT
>PVIC010027443.1:0-23866 GCA_004025085.1 Thryonomys swinderianus
GAGGGGAAGGAATAAATATGATACAGAAAGAAAATAAAAGAGCATGTATAAGGGGGGAGGAGGGGGGAGTGGGTAGGGATATGGGTAAAAATGAGAATTAACTTGTGGCATATACTGGTACAAATTTCCCAATGTTATATGTGATTTTGAGATGTATATAAATTGTACCAATAAAGAATTCAATTAAAAAAAAAACAGATCCTTCAGCAATTCAGAACAGCATTAACACCTATTTTGAGAAGCTGTACTCTAGTGAGACGGAAAATTAAGAAGTGGGTAGATTTCTAGTTACATATTTACCAAAGCTGAATCAAAAAGATATAAAAATGTTAAGTAACTTTTTTTTTTAATGGGGAAGGAGACTGGTGGCACAACTGTCGACAGACAATGGTTTTATCAGATGATGGCTGATAGCTGTTAGCAGATGGTTGAACAGCCATGAATAACCTATTAGCTGGTGGTTGGTGACTATCAGTTAAGTAGCTGATAGGAATAACTGCTGGTGGCTGATAGCAAAGTTTATTAGGATTGCATAGCCTTATATAGTGTACATATGGAAGTGGTAGCTATATAATAGCTGGCCTTGGGAAAGGAAGAGTAAAGCTTATCTAAGTATAAGTAAATATTTTAACAGAATGTAAAGAACATTTTGTAAACCTCTATGGAACAGGACGATGAGCTAGCAGAATATGTAGGGCAGCCCATCTCAATTAGTATAAAGGAACATGAAGGACATCATTACCTGCACATCTCCATAAGCCACCTTTGGCTTGAGTCCCAGTGTTCCTGGGATGGATCATGCAGCAGTCACAAATCCTCAAGTGATGCCTAATAGTAATCTAACATTGATCAATGAAATTGAAGTGTTTTTAATAACAATAAATAAAACCCCAGGTCCTGACATATTCACTGCTAACGCTACAGGAAATTTACAGGAGATCTAACACTACTGCTCCTCAAACTCTTTAACGAAAGTGAAAGGTTAGTGATATTCCCTGTCATTCCTGGAAGCAAAATTACCCCGATAACAAAATCCTAAAAACAGAGAAGGATCCCAAAAAGAACTACAGGCCAATCTCCCTAATGAACATAGAGGCAAAAACTCCCAATATGATGCTAGAAAACATAGTACAACAAATCATCAAACAGATTATACACAGATAGTATTCATCCTAAGGCAAGGATGGTTTGATATATGCAAATCAATAAACATAATACATCTTATCAACACAGCCAAAGGAAAAAACCATATAATCATCTCAATAGATGCAAACAAAAAAAAAACTTTAACAAAATCCAACTACAATTCATAATTTTTAGACCCCATAGAAAACTGGAATACAGGTCTTTAACTCAATCTGATAAAAACTATTTTTGACAAACCAGCAGCCATTTATACTAAATGGACAAAAACTGACAACTTTCATTCTGAATCAGGAATAACAGAAAGATACTCAAAACTGCTATTCAACCTGGTTCTGGAAACACTAGTCAGAACAATTAAACAAACAAAAGATATATGGATAGGAAAGGAAGAGTTAAATATCATTATTTGCTGATGACATGACACTCTAATAGAAACTCCAAAAACTTCACCAAGATATTCTGAGAATAATCAAATTCAGTAAGATGGCAGAGACAAAGTCAACACCCCAAAATCAACAGCATTCTTGTACATAAATAACAACTTCACTGAGAGAGAAATTAGGGAATATTTGAGATGAATAGACATTTCTCAGATGAAGAAATAGAAATGACAAAAAAATATACAAAAAATGTTTGACATCATTAGTAATTTGAGAGATGCAAATTGAAACAACACTGAGATTCCTTTTCACCACAGAAAGAATGGCTAATATCAAGAAATCAACCAAGAACAAATACTGGCAGGGCTGTGAGAAAAAAGGAACCCTTCTCCACTGTTGGTGGGAGTGTAGATGGTTACGACCACTGTGGGAATCAGTGTGGAGATTTCTCAAAAAACTAGGATTACTGGTCACATTTGACTCTGCTATTTCCCTGCTGGATAAATTAATGAAAGAATTAAAAGCATCATACACCATGATATATGCACACCCATGTTTATAGAAACACAGTGTGTAATAGCTAAATCTTGGAAATAGCCCAAATGCCCATAAACCAATAAATAGATAAAGAAAACATAGTGTTTATATATGTACAATGATATACTACTCTGCCATAAAAAATGATAAGAGACATTTTCAGGTAAATTGATGTGTCTGGAGACTATAATTTTAAGTGAACTAAATCGACAAGTTTAAACATTGCATTGTTTCTCTTATTAATTTGATATATCCACTGCACTATATTATATGTATATATACAAATATATATTCTAAAATATTCTGTCATATATAAATACATACAACTTTAATTTCAAAATAGAAAAAAGTGAAATTGCACAGAAGTGAAAGAAATACACAAACTCAGTTATAGTTCACTATTTCAACATTCCTCTCTCAACAACTGACAGGATGTCTAGACAGAAAATCGTCAAGAATAAAAAATGATTCAGGGCCGGAGGGTTAGCTCAGTGGTTCCGGCACCTGCCTCGCAAGCGCAAGGTCCTGAGTTCGATCCCCGGTAACCACATGCAATGCTGGGTATGAAGACTCATGCCCACCAACAATCAATACCACATACCACAGTGCCAGGCGTGGTGGCTCACACCTGCCATCCCAGCACTAGGGAGGCAGAGACAGGAGGATTGCTGAGTTCGAAGCTTGCCTTGGCTACATAGTGAGCTCAGAGCCAGCCTGAACTACACAGCGAGACCCTGTCTCACAAACAAAACAAAAAAAAAAAAAAATGATTCAACAACACCATCCACTAAAGGATCCAGGGGACATGAACACGACACTCCACCCTCAGCGTCACAGGCTACGTCGCCCACCCTCAGGGCTTCTTGTCTCCTCCCCGTAGGTCCCACGTCGCTGTGCAGGGCTGAAGAATTTGGGGTAGTGGCCCACCGGCAGGCCTGGGACTCACAGGCCTAGGCTGCAGCCGCTTCTCCCGGCAGCTCCAGCTCCCGGCCCTGCACGCTTTGGCCTCAGCCCCCTCTGCCGTCCTGTGATCTCGGGCACCTGGCTGGCAGACCTGAGGGGTGCACGTCAGTTCTGAGGCGCGGATGGCACACCTCTCCCCACAGACCTGCACCCTCCCCACGTTTGGAGTCTTCGTAGAAACTGCTGCTGCGGGGCTAATCCAAAACCCAACATGTCAGCCCTTCATGGGGGGGGAGGTTAATTACTTTTCTCTCAGCTGTTCTGGAATTTGAGTTCCTAATTTAAACTAAGGGGAAAAATCAATTAAAAACAAACATATTCATATTTCACTTTGCAATGTTATTTACTAGACATAAAATTAAATCTGGTGTATCATTTGAGGAATTTGCAAATTAACATGTTAAAATTTTAAAAGCTAGAAAATTACATTCAAAAGCACATGAATAAATATATACAAATAAAAATGATGATGTGAAAAATGACAGAACTTCGGTTAGAAAAACAGCAGGAGTTGAAGAAAACTTTTAATATAGAACTGATTGCTAATTCACTCATATGTATGCGTTTTATGTACACACTTCTCATGTGTAAGAGGTTTTATGATTCTCTAGCCTATTTTAATAAAATATTAAATTTTTTTATTTTTTTAAAAGGTATATTTCAGGCAGGGGATTTAGTTCAGTGGCACCACAACTACTTCACAAGTGCAAGGTCCTGACTTCAATCCCCAGAACCAGAAAAAATAAAGAAATTAAAAGGTATATTTCAAATCAGTAACCAGGACTGAACATTCTCATAAGACTGTTATACCATTTCTGTTAAAGCCAGCAAAACAGTGCTGATAGAGCTAAAAATAGTAAATTCATCAAATTACATACTCTACACATTGAACATTCCTTGAATTCACTTACAGTTGATTGATTTGTGAACTGTGTATTAGACAAATTGTCCATTTCAGAAAATTGAATATTGGCCAATTTACCTGCATTTACCAAAGCTTCACCTATTAAAAGGAGTCTAAGTTTCCATCATAGGACATATTAACTATATTATCACCTATCCACAGAGCTGAAGCCTCCGAAAAAGAATGATGTGATTTCAAATGAGTGGACATGAACTAATCCTACTCAATAAGGAGTAAATTGCTGCCATTTATGTAATTCAGCAATTTAGAAGCGAAAGCCCAGAACTGCATCTTTAGCATTGCTACGAAGCTTCTAGGAAAATTCTCGATTTGTAGCTTTAGCCCTGAGCCAGAAACTTGCTTCAGGGGCCTTGCAGTGCACCACCCCCCCTACACACACACACACACACACACACACACACACACACACACACACACACACACACACAGACTGTCCTCAGAAGTACCTGATGTGTGTGAACCATGCTTTCTGAACCGAAGGGACCCAGAATGGAAAAGAAGCCCAATGATATAAAATGTTCAATTTCTGTACTTTTTGAATTGGCTTTCTATGAACACATCTGACCCAAAAAAATAGATTAAAAAAATAACTTTAAGCTTAAATTAAAGCTGAAGAAATGTTCAAATCTATTGTTTATATATTATTCATTTATAGTCATTTGTTTACATAGTTATCTTGATGTTGAAATGAAAGCAAATAAAAGAGAAAGCTTTTTTTTTTTTTTTTGAGACAGGGTCTCGCTTTGCAGTTCAGGCTGGCCCTGACCTCACTATGTAGCCCAGGCAAGCCTGGAACTCAGCAATCCTCCTGTCTCTGCCTCCCAAGTGCTGGGAAGACAGGCGTGAGCCACCACGCTTGGCACTGTGGTATGTGGTATTGATGGCTGGTGGACCTGAGTTGCCACGCCCAGCATTCTATGTGGTCACCGGGATCGAACTCAGGACCTTGCGCTTGCGAGGCAGGCGCTGGAACCACTGAGCTAAATCTCCGGCCCAAGAGAAAGCATCTTTAAATATTTCTACATATTCCTTTAAAAAACCTATCATACTTGAGAAGAGATATCAAGTTATAGTCATGATATATATTTTGCTGTTAGGAACTTGAAACCAACAGACTAATACATGATTAGTTTAATTAACTGTCTTGCAGTTACTCTTCTAAATACATGTCTAAATGACATTTTTAGAAACACCTATAAAAGGAAAGAAAGTATTTAAAATGTACCAGCATCAGTGTCTTTGGCCGCAAGATCCTAAAGAACCCAAGGTCTGGGAACTGCAGTCGACTTGTGATGCCTCTACCAATGCTGACAAAGAGGAGCTTCCCCTGAGTTTCTGAACCAAGAGGCACAGTTAGTTCTTCATTCTGTTTTTTGCACTGGTATGAAATCTTTTAAAAGTTCGACTTATGAATGTCCTAAGATAGTTTTTTAAATACATGTATGAAGTTTTTATGTTACTCTTTCAAGAGAGGAACTTGGATCATATCATAGTGACACGTGCACCCATGTTCATACCAGCTCAGTTGGTGATAGCTCAGTCTTGGAAACAACCCAAATGACCATCGACTGGAGACTGAATAAAGAAGATGTGGTTTTTCTATAAAATGAAGTATTACTCTGCCTTAAAGAATGATATGTTTGAGTCATTTATACTCAAAGGGAAGTACTCTTAGGACATACTCATAAGTGAAATAAAAAAGGTCACAGATGTGTAAATATCATATCTGTTCTCTGGTATGAGAAACTGAAGATGTTAATGAGTTCTAGAATGAATGACAGATACTGTGAAATAGGAAATATTCAAAGGGTAATGTGGTGGAGGGGTGAGTAATGAGGGGTAAAGAAACAATATGATGGTAGTAAAAAAAAAAAAGGGAAACAAAGCTTATGTATTTATGGGCTGGGGAGTTGTGGGGTGGAGAACTTGGTCCCTTCCCCTCAAGTGTGCCTGGTGCCCAGTGACTTGAATTAATGAGAAGAATAAGGTGGAAATTAATGGCATAAGTGGGTTATAAACACACTATAGCTTCCATCTTAGGTGCAAACAGACGTTTCTCTCTCAGCTGGGACCTGAGGACATGGAGAGGCATGTGGCTGGCCAAAGCTGAGCTGGGCCAGGTCAGGCGGTGCACTCTGCGGCTGCGTCTCCTCCTCCTGCCACAGTCAGCTCTGGGCACACGGAAGCCACACAGCCAGCAGCTCTGCCCTGAATGCGACCTGACAGATTGAACAAATTTTATGAACCAAGAATTCTAGCCATAAAGGAACCAGCTTTATTCCTTGACAGTAGGCAACCGGCAATGAGTAACACTTTTGAAAGAACAGGTTTTAGGCAACGGACAACAGTCACTGCAGAACAGTGCACCCTAAAAAGGGCAGGAGATGAGATGAGGCTTCTGTCTGCAGCCCTGGGACTGGGCACAGAATGGCAGGGGGTGAAGGAACCTCAGAGTCTCCCTGCACTGAAGATGCCAAGCAGATGACATGGAGAATTCAAAGCAGCCAGAAGTCACACAGCAGAGATGGGAGACTGTGCCAAAGAGAGAGAGAACTCTGGGAATCTGCGGGGGACTTCCCGAGGGGCTCAGCTGGACGTCTTGACTATGGGAGCAGCAAGCGGAGCAGTTTCTGTGGCCCATGAGGCTGGGAGGGAGTCACCGCCAGAGGCAGGGGTAGCGGCCTTGTAACACACGGCATATGGCCCCGAGCACTCCAAAGCGGAGTCTCAATCACAGAGACCAGTGAGCGCCACACAGAGCCCACTCTGCATTTCCAGACATGAGTCAAATGGACCAAAGAGGAGAAATGTGTTCACAAACGCACAGAGAGTCTGCCGAAGACCACACAGAACTCACAGAATCGATTTCATTCAACATTAATGTCATACTCGGGGCATGCAAGAAAGAAGAAAACAAAATCATACAGATAGAAAGAGGACATAAATTTGTCTTTACTTGTCAGTGACATGAGCATCTATTAGAAAGTCCTAAGAAATCTGCAAAAAATTTTACTAAAATTATAGAACTTAGCAAAATTTACAAAGTCAATACAAAAAGCAATTGTATTTCTACAAATGTGAGCAAAAAAGAAATATTAAATTTGATTCTTTATAACAGGACCAAAAATTTTAAAGTAGTTATGGAGAAATTTGACAAAATATGTCAAAGACCTATACATTAAAACATTACCAAGATGTAAAAACAAGAGACATATCAAATTCATCTATGAAGTCAATTATTGGTAAGGTTTCACTCTGTCCAGATTGATGTGTACATTCATAGCAATCTCAATTACACTTCCAGCAGGGTTCTGATAGAAATTGACCATCTGACTATAAAATTTATACATAAATGAATAAGACCTAGAAAAGCCACAACTATTTTTTAAAAAAGAACAAAGTTTGAGAACTTATCCTATATGATTGTGAGTATATTATAAAACTACTTAATCAAGAAGTGTGACTATTGACATAAAGATAGACATATAATTTAATGCAACCTAGTACAGCCCAGAAATAGATCCACATATACATGGTCAATTGAGCTCAAGGAAGGTGCCAAGGAAATCAATGGAGAAATGATAATCCTTCTCAGTAAATTGGGCTAGCACCATTGGTAGCTTTATTTTAAAAAATAGACCTCATTCAGTCCCTGATACCATGCTAAAATATCTTTTAAAAAAGAAATTAATGAAACCTAAAAGTGAATGAGACTAAAATATCAAAGCTAAACTTACTAAAATTGTAGAGGAAAAACCACAGTAAGAAAATCCCAGGTGTCCAGCAATGTTTTAAATAGTACACACACAAAAAATACTAATGAATTGCTCTTTATATAATTAAGAAAATGAAAGAGCAAGTCACAGACATCCTAACCCCGGTGTCCGCTCAGGTGACAGCCCTGTGCACCGAACACGCACTGCACAGCAGGAAGGTCCTGCAGGCGTCTAAGGGCCTCTACGCCAGGCCCCACAGCGGCAAGAGGTGGCTCCACCCCACACGAGCGAGCCAGGCCGTGTAGCTGCAAACACCGGCAGCTCAGAACCAAGGCCAGCGCAGGCCCTCTCCCTAAGATCTCAGTGGGGAGCTGCCCAGGGGCTCTCTAGGGTCAGAGCAGCTGTAGCACACTCCGTGGAAACCTCACATGGCTCACGGGAAGAGCTTCACCCTGTGTAGGAAAAAAAAAAAAAAAAGACCATAGAACTGAAAAGGTGACTGTTGCACTAGATCTGCAAACATCCACTCAGGAACACGAGAAACACGAGAGGGCAAGGAAGTGCAACACTCAAGGGAACACAGAGACTTACCCAGGAATAGACCAAATGAAAAAGGAACATAAAAACATGACTAAAAAGTGTTCAAAATAATGACCTTAAGGAACCGCAGTGAGACGCAAAAGAATATAAGCAATTCAGTAAAATAAGGGAAACAAGTTATAATATAAATGAGAAATTCCTCAAGGACATAGATACCATAAGAGAAGAATCAAAGAGAAATCTTTCCAGTGAAGAACTCAATTCATAAAATAAAAAGTATAACATACTAAGCCAGGCAGGAGAAAACGATCGTTCTGTCTTGGTAAAAGGATCAGTCAAGCAAGGGGATAAACAACTGAAGATACAGACGTGCTCAGGAATTAACCAATCAAAATATTATTTGCTCCAAAGGAAGAAACTATTATAATAGATATAAAAAAGATATAAAAGATTCTAGTATAATAACAGTTGACAACTTCAGCACTCCACTTTTTCAATGGATAGATCATCTAGACAGAAAATGAACAATGACATATTAAACTACAGTAAGTCACGTAGACATCTGCAAAGTGTTTCACTTGAAAGCTGCAGAGTGCACCTTCTTAACAGCACATGCAACTTTCAGGAGAGACCACCCATTAGGTCATCAAGGAAGTCTCTACAAATAATTTTAAAATTTAAAGCATATTATGCTGAAATCTTACAGTATCATTCACTCACCTCAATGGAATGTGGTGGAAATAGTAAGAGGAACTGTGAAAATTATACATATGAATAAAAAATAAATGCTCCTAGGGCCAGAGATTTAGCTCAGTGGTTCTGGCACCTGCCTAGCAGGTGCAAGGTCCTTGGTTTGATCCCCGGAGACCACATACAATACCGGGTGTGGTGACTCACGCCCACCAGCAATCAGTACCACACCTCACAACCTCACAGTGCCAGGCGTGGTGGCTCACGCCTGTCACCCCAGCACTCGGGGGGTGGGGGAGCAGAGGCAGGAGGATAGCTGAGTTCAAGGCTTGCCTGGGCTACATAGTGAGCTCAGAGCCAGCCTGGACTACAAAGCGAGACCCTGTCTCAAAAACAAAAAAAAACCATTAGAATTTAGCAGAAGGAGTATTGAGAAGGAAGTCTAAAGCAACAAATGCCTTCATCACAAAATACATTTCAAATAAAGAGCCAAGAAATAAAGTAACTAGAAAAGTAACAACAAACTGTAGCAGTCAGTTTGGCATTATTACAACAAACACCCGACGCGCATGCATTTACAAAGAGAAAAGTCTTATCTAGTTCACAGTCTCAGATGCTGAAAGACCAGCAGCATCAGTGAAGGCCATGGCCAATCACAATGGCGCCTGTGAGAGCCTGTGGCAGGGCAGGCAGTCACCCAGGGACACAGCACACATGTGTGCAGACGGCTCCGCCCCAGCACACAGCAAGTCGGGGAGAACGGCCGTCCACAGTCCCCCTCTGAAGACCTGCCCAGTGGCACCAGAGGCCCCGTGGAACTGACCCCTCTCAGAGGCTCTGCCTCTCTCCACAGCAAAGCCCTGGACAGCATGTTTCAATCACAGCAGGTCCTCAGGGGGCACAGTTAATAAACTCACCACCAAGCCACCTCACAAGCCAAGTCCAGAAGTAATGGAAGAAGGAAAAAAATCAAGATCAGAGTAGAAATAAATAAAACTAAAAAACACAAAAGATGGGCCAGAGATTTAGCTCAGTGGTTCCGGCGCCTGCCTCACAAGCACAAGGTCCTCAGTTTGATCCCAGTAACCACAAACAATGCTGGGCATGGTGACGCACACCCACCAGCAATCAATACCACATACCGTGCCAGGTGTGGTGGCTCACGCCTGTCTTCCCAGCACTTGGGAGGCAGAGGCAGGAGGATTGCTGAGTTCGAGGCTTACCTGGTCTACATAGTGAGCTGAGGACCAGCCTGAACTACAAAGCGAGACCCTGTCTCAAAAAAAAAAAAAAAAACACACACACACACACATACACAAAAGAGAAGCAACAGCAAACCAGCGGGGTTCATGAAAAGGTTAAAAAATTCACAAGTACATTGATTAGATAGTAAAAAAGAGAGAGGAGGTCCAATAATTACAGTTAGAGATTTAAAGTATAATGTTACAACTGACATCATGGTCACAGCTCTACATCAACTGCAAAAATCTAGAAGTCTTAGATAAATTTCTGGACATCTAAAACCTACCAAAGTTTAAACGTGAGGCTATAGAAAACCAAAGCAAACTAGTGAGTAACAATATTGACTCAGTAGTAAAATGTATTCCAAGGAAGAAAACCCCAAAACCAGATGGCTTCACTACTAAATTTTATCCATATTTTTAAAAACTAACAGTTCATCTCATACTCTTTATAAAAGTCGAAGAGATAAAACCCTTCCAAACTCACAAAGATATCATTTCTCTAACCTCAAAAGCAGATAAAGGCAAAACAAAAATGAAAAATATGAAACAATAACCCTGGTGAGCATAGTGTAAAAATACTTCACAAAATTCTAACAAAATGAATCTGATGACATGTTTAAAAAATTACATAACAATTTATTTATTCCAGGATAAATAAACATAATATCGCAAAAATCACATGATCATCCCCATAGATGCACTGGAAGCATTCAAGTAAATTCAGTGTCCCATTGTGATTAAAAAAGAAAAAAAAAACTTCAACTAACTAAATATAGAAGAAACCTAAGTCAACACAACAAAAGCAATACATGACAACCCCACTTGACTGGGGGGATAAACTGACACTAAGAAAGAAGAAACATGAGGATATTCACTTCCATTACCGTTACTTAACATAATACTGGAAGTCTTAGTAACCCCAGTGAGGTGAGAGAGAAATGAAAGATCCTAAATAGGAAAGGAGGGAGCCAGCGATTCCTTTTTTAGATGGCATGGTTTCATGTGTAGCAAAGCCTGTCTGGGAGTGGTGGTGCACACTTAGTCTCAGCACTCGGGAGGCTGAAGCAGGGAGGTCACTGCCAGTCCAGCACCCTTGTGGGCTATGCAGTGAGCGCAAGGCCGAAGTATACAGCAAGGCCTTGTCTCAAAAAAGAAATTCTAAAGTCTCAATGAAAATGTTGTAAGCACTGATAAAGGAACTCAGAAAAATATCAGGATTCATAATTCACATATACAATTTTTTAACATTTTCATACACGAGTAATGTACTTGCCAAGAAAGAAATCAAGACGGCAATCCCACTAACAAGCACCACAAAGTAAAACCCTAGGAATAAAATTAATCAAAGAAATAAATTATCTCTACAGCGAAGTTTATGAAACAGTGATGAAGCAGAGAAAGTAGGAGAACATCTCAAATTCAAAGATTAGAAATATTATGAAAATGTTTGTAAATTCCAAAGCCATTTTCATACTCAGTAAGTCCCCTCAGTATTCCCAAGACATTCATAACAGAGTTAGAAAAGATGGTCTGAAAACGCCCAAGGGACCGTCCAGGATCTTGCAGAGCAGAACAGTTTGGAGTGGACAGTACGAAGGCTGAGATTCCCCATCCGGGACTCAGAGCGCTCTGCACGGCTTCAGGGCCCAAAGCAGCGCGCGCTCGCCGACAGGAGCCGCGCGGACTCGGAGAACAGAAGAGGAACCCCAACATAAACGAAAGCATCTACTTTCGACAGGGTGGCAAAAATGCATCAGAAAAAGGAAGGTGCTGGGAATGGGGGGCAAGCCCCGGAGGCCCACCGCGGGGACGCCCTTCACACACAAACGTCAGCGCGAGCGCACCATGACCCGCATGTGAGGCCCGGGGCTCGGGAACCCGTAGCAGAGCACGGAGGGGAAGCGCTGCAAGGCAAGCAGTGGTGACCTTCCGGACAAGACTCCGAAGCACAGGCAGCAGAAGCGAAAACAGACCATGTGTCCAGCAAAGACGTTTCCACACAGGAAAAAAAGAAAAACAACAAGTGAAAAGACAACCACCAGCAGGGAAGGAAATGTTGGGAGTTATTCATCTGATTAAGGATTAATACCAAAATACATGAAGAACTCAAAAAAATTCTGATTTTAAAATGTATAAACTGTCCGCATTGACACCTCTCAAAAGAAGATAACCAGATAGACACGGCCACAGAAAACACCAGCGCAAATCAAAACACAGTGAAGGGCTCTGTCCCGGTGGGAAGCTGTCAGGGGGAAGAGGAACGGGGGCGGGGGGGGGGGGCGCTCCCGCTTCGAGGGCGGGTCCGGTACGGAGGCTCCGCCCCACGAGCCTCTCTGCCCTGCGCCCAGCCCGCTGCGGCCGCGAGGAAACGGAAGGAAGCCAGGGCACCCGATGCACCGCCACTGTTCTGTCTGTTGAGCGTCATCGCAGCAGCTAAGTGTCCTCTGGCCGGGCAAGATGAAGAGAATGTGGTGCCCGGACACCCCGTGACATTATTCAGCCATAAGGAAAATAACTTCTGTCAGAAGCCAGACACGGAAAGACAAACAGTGCTTGCCATGCCCTCCCTGACTCACAGGCTCCCGAGAGCTGACCGCTCGTGGGCGAAGAGCGGAGCGGAGCTGCTGCCGCGAGGTTGCATCCTGTCCTCTGAGTCACCGAGCATTCTGGGAGGCCGGAGCTGGGGGGGCCGCCCCGGGCAGCTTAGTGACTAGGGGGACCCTCATCCAAAGCGGGCCAGCTGAGGATGTAGCCTGATGCTGCACCCTGGGTTCAGTCTTCAGTAGCAAAAATAATACAGTGGAAGAATAACCAGGGATAGTAGAGCTCAGGGAAGGGGACAGGGAGAGGGTGGGCAGCAGGCGGCCCGCGGTCAGGCAGAAGCGTGGATCCCGACCTCCCACGCACAGGAGGCTGGGTGCGCGCACACAGGTTACGGAGAAGAAGAGAGTCGTCTGTAGGTTCCAGATACACATATAAATAAATGTTTTGGAAGATGGAAATCTAAGCATCCTCATTTGCTCATTACACATTATATATGTATATCAGACTGTACCCCATAAATATGCATAATCATTATGTGCAATGACAAGCCAACTTTAAAAATGAGTGCACAAAGTCATTTTGCCGAGAACTAACACAGTAGTGGAGAGCAAACTCTTAACGACCGAAACTGCCCGGACACACCGCAATCTGCGAGGCGAGCCTTCCCTCCAAAGACGTCCGACCGTCATGGTGAATGCTCCCGTCTAAAGCGGAAACGGCCTGCCGGCCTGGATCGCTCTCAACATCCCCACGTTCCCACCGAGCCCGAGCGTGCGGACTCACAGTGAGCTGCTGGAGACCATTTCGCTGTCCCGGCAATGAAGGGCGGTTCGGTTCCCGCAGCTCAGCGCTGGTCCCGCCCCGCCCAGACCTGACCGGCCTACGCAGCACGCGCCTGGAAGGTCCCTGGCGCCCTGACGGCGTCTTCCACAAGCGCCGCTCTCGTCAGGGAGCTGAAGTAGTCTCTCCCTGCAGTAGAGTCGTTCCCTGACCAAGGGCAAGACTGGGTATCTTGGAAGTGAGCAACTCTATCTTCAGCCACACACACACACACACACACACACACACACTTAGAAACAAACAAAACTTGGAAAACTAAAACTGATGTCTGCTTGGGATTAGATGACAATGAGATGTATCAGTGATAAAAATAACATGGGCAGGCCGAAGGGTTAGCTCAGTGGTTCCGGCGCCTGCTTCCCAAGAGCAAGGTCCTGAGTTTGATCCCCGGTAACCACATATAATGCTGGGCGTGGAGACACGCCCACCAACAATCAACACCACATACCACAGTGCCGGATGTGGTGGCTCACGCCTGTCATCCCAGCACTCGGGAGGCAGAGACAGGAGGATTGCTGAGTTCGCAGCGGCTTGCCTGGGCACCATAGTGAGCTCAGGGCCAGCCTGAACTACAAAGCGAGACCCCGTCTCAAAAAGCAAAAAAAAAAAAAAAAAAAATTAAAAAATAACATGGGCCATGGCGGAGTTAAATACAGAAAGCAGCGCAAAGCCCACAATGAGAAGGAAGGACACACAGCCAGTGTAAGACCCACCATCCTCTCAATGGGCATCACAGCTTCCAGGACATGAAGACAGGAATATATGAGATATGTGGAAAGTGACATTTTCCAAATATTTTAAATCACTTGATAAACTATTATGCAAATATCTCCACTGTGTCCCAGATGCAAGGCTTAAGTTGTGCCTTTGGTGAAACCAAGGGCTCAGAGACAGAGGTGCGTGCACACCCATGACGGGCCGCACACGCTGCTCCTTCCTTCCCGAGCCGCTGCACAGCAGCAGTGATAAACAAGACGCCTTCGGGAGGGAGGCGTTGGATGGCAAGAGCGGAGCAGGCCGTCAAGACGCACAACGCACAAGAGAAAGAGCTCAGTGGGCTGTTTCCCAGCTCACTCCAGGTGACAGGAAGAGGCAGCAGAGAGGAGTGCAGGCAGCCCTGCTGCCCTGAGCAGCACAGCTCCCCCCATGGTACATCTAACCCTTCTGGGCGGGGAGAAGGCCAGCTAGTGACGCCCCAGACCTTCCCCGAAGTCTTACTGCAAAATTCAGGGGACAGGCTTAGACCTGCCCGCCGTCAGAGGCAGCACCGAGCATGGCTTCCTGCCCTTCGTGTGCGTCCGTCCTCATGAGGACTGGATCAGAGAAAGAGCTCAGCGTAGTCAACCTGACAGCGGCATGAACGTGGCGCCATGTGCCCGTGGAAAAGCAACAGCGTCCTATTCCTTCATCGCACGAAACAGCCAAACATCCCAAAGGGAAAACAAGCTTGAGGGAATTCGAGTTCCCAAGGCGTCCCTAGCCTTGACCCCCCGGGGGTAAACAACCACTGCCCGGATTTCCACCGTCTCTGTCGCCCAGCACCCACCACAAGCACACATGTGCACACACACGCACCATATTGCAAAACCTTTGAAACTGAAGAATTAAACATTTTTTTTTCAAATGAAGTCCTTCATTTGGATGTGAAAAAGCTCAAATTATTCCTCATTTCAGAAAACATTAACTAACCTCTACTGGGTGTTCTGTCTGCACCAGGCCCATTTTCAAGTGCTTTACCTGCATTATCTCATTCAGTCTTCGTGAAACCCTCTACAAGGGAGGCACAATTAACATCAATTACCATTTCCACTTTATGTGGGGGAATGAAGCACAGAGGAAGAAAATCACTTGCTCAGAATTAGTCAAGCTAAGCACGCCACATTCTGTGTTATAACCTAGCAATCTGACTCAGAAACACAATTCTGATTGTCGGATAATATTGCTTCTGAAGAAACAAGTGAGAGCTACTGATGTCTTCAGAAGCCTCAGACACCGTACACGCTCTTGGGCTGCATCAGTTGTTTGGTAAACATCAAAACACAAGGGTATCCTGATGGAACGTTCGCGAAGGATTCTGTCAAATGCAATCCGAACGCACGAAAGAGTGAACCCCGCCGCCCTCACCGGCTGAGCTCCCCTCCTCCTCCTGAGAGCAAGTGCTCCGCCTGGGTGCCGAAGCAGCCCTGACCGGCAGGGCCACCCCGGGGCACCGAGCGGCTGGAGGCTCTGGCTGTGACCATGGCAACCCCGGCTCCTCCCCGCGGCGTCACAGCTGCCTGCCATCAGGACAGAGCGCTCGCCCGCTAAGGAGGCAGGTCGTCCTGCAAACAGTGATTCCAGCGAAACGGCCCTTCTCCAGGCTGCAGGCCAGCTCCTCGGGGGGCAAGGGTTAGTCGTTTCGTGTCTGCTCTTCAGGAACGAAAGAAAAGAAGAAAAAGGAGTGCTTTCAAAATGGCAGCAGGAGGATTTCATCTGATTTCTTTAAGACTCTCAAATAAAGCTACAGCTGAGCGTACCTGTTTCTTGATTTCCCAATCTATTTTTATCATTTCAATAAATGTTTATTATATCAAAGGCAAGTTAAAGCATGTTATCATTAAAGAAAAAATTAAAATAACGAAAACAACAAATACATTTACATCTCCCAAGGAACGATTTCCTGCTTTGAGTGTGCACGAAAATAACCCAAATTGTTATTTGTAAATCAGGCCACAGGGTCCCTCTGATGAACACCGCGACTTCACATACAGCTTGAAGCATATGCGCTGCTGCAGTTGGGACTGCTCTCCACCAAAGCCCAAACTGTAATAACCTTTTTCTTTTCTAAGTCATGCTTACTTGGTACTGGGCTTCCCTAAATGGCGTATATTTGTGATTTTATAAAGTGCGGGGTAGAGGTGCGTGCGCGCACACGTTCACGGCCCTGCCCCCGAGCCGGGAGCTCCGCGCCGAGGCTCTGCGGTGCCCTCTCTGAGGGGCTGAGCCCGCGCGCAGGGCCTCGGCAGCAGCTGCGGCGCCACTCCGGAGCCCGAGGGTCCGCCCGGGCGGGCCGTGGACCGCCAGCGAGCTTCCTTACCGGGCACCGCGTTGCAGACCGAGAAGGAAGATGGAAGCCCAGACGCAGAGCGCACCCTGACTGAAAGCTGGCGGCGCTGTCGGGAGGGGGGACGGGGGCCGGGAGCAGACCGGCCTCCGCTGGAGGGAGCCTGCCCTGGCACGCGCAGCCGGGCTCTGCAGCGGGAACCGCTCGCAGCCGCGTGGCCTGAGGAAGGCCCCACCCCACTGCGTGGCGTGCTCCCGCGTGCACAGCGGTCCGACCTGCTCAGCCAGACGTGCTCCACAGGAGAAGGGCTCCCCGGCGTGGCTGGAGCCGCAGAGCATGTACTGTGTTGCAGGAGGGACGGGGTGGGGGCCCTGGGGCACTGTGGGCGTGACCTGCTGTTCCCTTGTGTGCCCTCAACCTTCCAGCCGCACAAAACACGGCTGCAAAAATTCCCCACATCACCACTTAGAAGCAAGCCCCTGCCTTATCATCAAATCCGAAGGGCTCTCTGCACTTCTTTATTGTGATGTATGAGAAAGACATGTTATGAGCCAGAATGAACTCACGCAAAGCTCATTTGTGCTTCTTGCTGAGTTGTCTGACATGAAAGGAAGAAAAAGGAAAATTTCCTTCTTCCTGATAAAAAGAGAAGACTCGCTGGTCACTTTCCCCTGGGTGTAGACTCGTGTGCCAGCGTGGGTACATCGCCCAACGAGGAAACTTTTGAAATAGTACATGATAATATTATCTTTATGCTGCCTATTCTTTACAAATCAAAATTCTAGGGAAATATTATATTTACTTTCTTGCTTTCATTTTTCTGGAGCTACAAAAATATTTCCTTTCATAAACAGAAACTATTTCCATGAGTTTTTCTCCTGAAATACCTTTGGATCTACTACTTTGACAGAAATTGATGCTCCAGCATAAGCAATTCTTCCACAAAAAAAGGAGGAGGAGGAAGTGGTGGCATAATAACACTTTCATCTCCTCTCTAAACTTTTTTTTTTTTTGCTTTTTGAGACAGGGTCTCGCTTTGTAGTTCAGGCTGGCCCTGAGCTCACTATGGTGCCCAGGCAAGCCGCCGTGAACTCAGCAATCCTCCTGTCTCTGCCTCCCGAGTGCTGGGATGACAGGCGTGAGCCACCACGTCCGGCATTGTGGTATGCGGTGTTGATTGTTGGTGGGCGTGAGTCTCCACTCCCAGCATTGTATGTGGTTACCGGGGGTCGAACTCAGGACCTTGCACTTGCGAGGCAGGCGCCGGAACCACTGAGCTAACCCTCCGGCCCTCCTCTCTAAACTTTTAATGCTTAAAAGAAATGACATACTAACTCTGCAAGATATTCTTTCAAAGACCCTTTACTTTCAACATAAAGGAAACTATCCCTCTGACACACAGATACACACATACAAACTCAAATCCTTCCCTACAGGATACCATTTATACCCACCTACAATTACGCCCTGGGATCTTGAATCAAAATCTTGGTTTTTTTCAAGTTTAACTTCAATAAACTTAATTTTATCTATGTTAGAAAAAAAGAACTTTGTTCCTGTCTCCTCCATACTTGCACCTTTCTTCTTTTTGCTCAAATCCTCCAGTGAGCTGTGAGCCCTTGCTGACCATCACCTTAGCGGTACCCTGCCCTGATCGCTCAGGGGCTCAGTGGACTGGACACTTTCTGCATTTGGGTTCCAGTGTTTGCTGACCATCTCCTTCTCCATAGTTCATCTCCTTGACTTCTACCACAGCCTATCACCCCCTCCGGATAATCCTGTCTGCTTCTTCAAAGGAAGGGCATTTTACAAGAGCTTTAAATGTTGCTACTACTCTGCTTACCTCGGGACAAAGGCCTAGGGCCCCACCCACTATCACTCGCCCTCTCAGATCAGAAACAGCCCCACTCAACAAGCTCCCCTGATAAAGGAACAGCATCACAGGCCCTCGCTTCTATCAGGGTCAACACTACCCTAATCTCCAACCGTCAGACCTGCTAAAATCGTCTGAGACAAAACCACCCTAGGACAGTGACACAAGCGCAGGCAACTCCGGCAAAGGCTGCGGCGCCGGAAGAGAGGCCGGAACTCAGCCTGCTCAGCTCTGACGAAGCCAGGGAGGAGGAGCACCGTGAGCAGAGCAGAGGATCTAGGAAAGCACGAAGGGCCGCGGAGCGAAGGCCTGGCCTTCTGCACTTCTGAGTCTGTCCCAGCGAGAGCGAACCTGCCACATGCTCAGAGGACGGCTCTCCTTGGGCGAGGGCCCTGCTCTCCCAGAGACTGCAGACGGAGACTCACACTCCAATGGGGGCTTGAAAGAGCATCTCCTCCTGGAAGAACTGGCAAAACGCTTTTGAAAACATTTGCATTTCAAAGAGGCAGAGAAAGAATTTGCAATTAAAGGTCTCTGACGTGAATGTTCTAAGACAAAGGAGGTAGAAGAACAGGAATTGGAAAGAAGCCTGTTTGAAGTTCAGTCATGGGAACCAGAGCGGAACACGGAGGTTCCCTGGTCCTCAGCAACAGTACCACCCTCCTCTTCTCCGGTCACCAGGAACGCGTGATGGGCACGGCCTATGCCAAGAGCTCTGGGGCACAGCTGCGTTATCGCCCTGCACAGCTCATCATGCCGGTCAGAACATAGGACGTCATCCGCAGCAGAGCCTGCCGACACCTCAGGGAAGCTACCAGGCCTGCACGACTAGACCTGCTCTGAGAATAACACACACTGTGGCATTCCCCTTTTGCAGCATGTGCTAGTCTGTGCTGCCTTATTACATGTGCTAAACCAGACGGCTCGAGTGAGAGGACCGTAGTTCCCGTGGTTCTGGAGGCTGATGCCAGCTGGCTGTGTCCCACGTGAGGGTCTCCTGGCTCTCAGAGGGCGCACAGCAGAAAGGGCCCTGCTGCGCTCCCCTCCCCCTCCTCGCCGACAGGACACAGATCCCGGCCCGGGGCTGTCCTCGAGAAACCGTGGCAGTCTCACTCGCTCTCACAGGCCCCATGCCCGAGTGCTGCCAGGCAGGACTTCACTATGTGGAGGGCAGCGGACACCAGCCTTCAGTCCGTGCACAGCAGTAGTTGGTTTGGGAAGCTTGTCTATGTATTTTGAACCATAGAGACTGGGGGCTTAAGAATGTAAGATCTTGGGCCGGAGATTTAGCTCAGTCGTTCCGGTGCCTGCCTCACAAGCGCAAGGTCCTGAGTTCAGTCCCAGTAACCACGAACAATAATGCCGGGCATGGTGACTCACGCCCACCAGCAATCAGTACCACATACCACAGTGCCAGGCATGGTAGCTCACGTCTGTCATCCCAGCACTCAGGAGGCAGAGACAGGAGGATTGCTGAGTTTCGAGGCTTGCCTGGGATACATAGTGAGCTCAGGGCTAGCCTGAACTACAAAGGGAGACCCTGTCTCAAAAAAAAAAAAAAAAAAAAAGGTAAGATCTAAACAAATATGTTTTCTTCAAAGTAGCTGGTTATCTTGACTGGAGCAGTGTTTGAATTTAGAATTTTTGTTTTCAAGTCATGCTGGCCTCGAACTTGCAGTCTTCCTGTTTCAGCCTCTCATGTAGCCAAGATTTTAAGAATTCTCCACTTGTCGCTGCGCAGTGGTTCAACTTTAGTGCTAATTTGTTGATTGGCCTCACTGTCTCTAGTTGAATCTCTCTGTATCCTGGAAGAACTGGGGTATGGTGATGCCATGTGTAGGTAATTTTATTACTGTGACTGCAGAAAGGCCCTGAGTCCTTGTGAGCTGGTAATCAGAGGTATAATTATATTTTCCCATGCAGAGCAGCGGGAACAGAGGGCAGAGAGAAGGCATCATGG
The DNA here is from genome assembly GCA_004025085.1 of Thryonomys swinderianus. Taxonomy (NCBI): domain Eukaryota; kingdom Metazoa; phylum Chordata; class Mammalia; order Rodentia; family Thryonomyidae; genus Thryonomys; species Thryonomys swinderianus. The sequence goes on from PVIC010027443.1 coordinate 20,402, forward strand.
GAATGTGCAGGAGGCATGACCTCTGAAAGCCACAGCTTCCGGGAGAACACAGAACCCAAGCAAGTGTGTCTCCCAGGCCAGTAACAAGCACACTGCAGAAACCGGCACATGGGCCCAGCTAGAGCAAGAGCCCGTCCGCCTGGGGCCTGTCCGGAGCCCCTAGGCAGGTAGGAAGGTAGGGGGAGGAGCCCTGAGGGTCCCCGGCTCCGCCCATCACTCAGCGGGGCCCTCGGCCTCCTCCCTCCCAGAAGCTCCTCCCGGACCCCTGTCCACTGTGGCCACCCCCAGGCCCCACTGCTGCCTGAGCTGGGACGCCGTCTCTGCTCTGACGCCTGCCGAGAGCTCTCCCCTGCACTCCTAAACACTGTGTTCGGAATCTTACAAAGTACTTTCCTGTTGTGCTGAATTACTGTTCGAACGCAGACACGGCGAACTCTGGTGCTGTGTAACGTGCTTCACAGAAGACGGCTCTGCGCTGACGGAGCCCGAGCCCAGCCCTCTGGTCAAAGCAGCCGTGCACCCGGGGCGCAGCGGTGCTCAGCCTCCGCTGGGCGGAGAGGACGCCAAGGTGGCCTGTGTGGCAGGTAGGCACCCTGCACCCAGCAATCCCTGATCCTCAAGCCCAACACTCGTTCATTTTACACACTTAAAGATCAAACTGATTTTGAAAGATTTTCCGAAGGTGGATTTTCAAGCCCTCTTCGGAGCTTCACTCTTCATTTGAAAATGACATCCCCCCCATAGCCCCTGTCTGCTGGCCACGCCCCTCACTTCCCCAGCTCCGCGGCTCCTCTGAGAGCGGCCTCCGCCAGCTCTGTTCCCGTTAGTCCTCCAACGACCCTGTAGGGTAGGCGCTGCATGGGAGGATTTTAGGTGGGAAAATGAATCATCACAGAAGTCGAGTCGTCTGTTCCAAAGTACGCAGCTAAGAAAGACCGAGATTCAAACATGTGTACTCTGGTTCCAGTGCCCTTCTCTTTTGCCAATGAACTCTGACCGTTTGAACTCTATCCAAGCTTAACCTACAGTCCTGAAGTTTAGACCCAGATCTTTGACAAGGACACCATGTGCATTTTCTAAAGAACCAAACAAATGGTGGAAAGCACATTATTTTCTCAACCTATCAACCCAATAGTGTAGTGTGACTGTCCCTGAGAGACACCTGTCATACGCTGAAGCTTTGGCCCACAGTGCAGGGCTGCTGGGCAGTGGTCCCGGAGACTTCAGGTCAAAGGGGGCATGACCATGGCGAACCACGGGGTCCAGCCCTCCCGCCCGCTCTGCCCACGGGCTCCCGCTGCAAGCTCTGCCTGGCCACCTCCCTGGAGTGGGCCAACTGGTCCTGGACCAGAAACTGACACTGTGAGTCAAGATACTGGATACTTTTTATTTTTATAAGCCAACTACTCCAGGTGTTTGTTACACTGACTAAAAAATCTAGTTAATTCATCTGATAAATTGGGCCCAAAATATAAAGTTTCTTCTGGATCAGTCCTATCTGTCAAAAGCCTCCCATTTGGCAGCATGACTTAAGTGTTTTCTATCCAAAGCCAAATAGGAAAGATTCTCTGACGTAGGAAGGTTCATGCCGTTTTAAGAGAGAAGAAGTGGCTCATTAGTTTTGACCCAGTGAACCTCATACCGGTCTCGTCTGTGAAGGGGCATGGCTGGGAACGGGGCAGCAATGGGAACTGCGGCCACCGGCTCTTCAGGAAGCTGCGGGTGGCATCGGGTCACACTGGGCCACAGAAAAGCAAAGATGGGCCTAGGGCTGCACGTGCTCCTCGTGGAACAGCTAGAAATGCATCTGGACAAATAAAAAACCAGAAGGCAGCAACAAGACAGAGACTGCAAAGAGTCAAATGCACTTTGTGACACTCACAGTACCCTCAAGGCAGCACAATACCCGTGAAGAATTTTCATTAGGAGTGGGACGCGGTCAGGTTGGCCCTTCCACAGACGGGGTGGGCGGCACAATGTGCATGTGTTCAGAAGGGCAGGCTGAGGGAGCCGACTGGGCGGGCGCTTACTGCCGGCAGCACTCAGACTATCAGGATGTAAAGTAATATGTTCCCCGTGTACTAGAAAATGCTGCTGACCTGAATTGATTCCTAAAATTTACAACCCCTCTACCTCACCATTAAAACAAAGCACTCACACATCCTCATAAACATCTTGTGCTTCAGCCAAACTTTTAGCACTTCTACAACTGCCCTTGGACTTCATGAAAAAGTCTAGCAGTGACGGCGAACATTTTAGAGACAGGCACGTCCAAACTCCAGTCCAAAGCCCACTCACTTATCACAAAGTGCCAACACTGCAGTTAAACCTCAGTGGTGAGGTTTCCATTTAGAATAAACACCTGACATAGTAACATCATTTGCTTTAAAAGAAGAACAAAGGCATGCCATGGGTTTGCCACCACTGGTCTAGGCCTGCTTCTATAAAAATCCCAATCAGACCAGCCTTGCACAAGAAGTGTGAAAGAATTTAACAGCAAGAAGATTTGACTATTCAAAGAGTAATGATCAACCTGCGACAAACCCTGAATTATCTCACCCAGGCCAACACTACATGAAAGGAAAAACCACTCAAGGCACTTGACAGAGCACTGAGGCAGCCTTCGCTCGGGGCCACACCATAGGTGAAGGGACCAGAACCCTGAGACCTCACTGTGAGCAAGTGGGAATTTATAGCCACAGACCTGGAGGGGGAGAAGGGAAGGTTTCTAAGAAAACATTAGGGAAGGAGGTCCTGGCTACACCAGCCTGACTGACTCTTGCTGAAGATAGGCCAGGAGGATTAGAGGTGGGGTGGGATGATCAAAGAGGGCTACGACAGGGAGGGATTCGCAGGACTGCTGCTAGGATTGGATTCCAAACGGAAGTGCACACAAGTGCCAAAGAGATGGTCCAGGGCCTAACACTGGCTCAGACATGAGTCTCTGCTCCCTTCAGTAACTGGCAGAATGAGTGATATAATTTAAAGTCTTAGTTCCAGAATTTCTCCAGAATGTTTAATCTAAATCCTTCATGTTATGGTTAGAGTTCATTCAGCCTTCTTTTTCTTTATTACTTCTTCACAATTTAGAAGTCACAGAGATAAACATATATCTCTTTGGTTTTAGGCCTTCTTACAATAATTTACTTTCAATCCCAAATAAGGAGTTTTTACTCATCAGGTACAACTTACAGAAATAAGGGCCAAAATCCAGGAGTTTCCTTAAATTGGATATCACTGAATAACATTCTTTCTACCTCTCACAGCCTAAAATGATGAAAAATTTATTAAAGCCATTGGCCTGTCTTCCCTAGATCTTCACAATCATTTTCTAGAGGAGCACTCCCTCCCTTTCTCCCTCTCTCTCCCTCTCCCTCCCCCTCTCCCCCCCTCCCTCCCTCTCTCTCCCTCTCCCTCCCCCTCTCCTTCTCCCTCCCCCTCTCCCTCCCCCTCCCTCTCTCTCCC
>PVIC010027444.1:0-23847 GCA_004025085.1 Thryonomys swinderianus
GTTACCACATATAATGCTGGGCGTGGTGGCTCACGCCTGTAATCCCAGCACTCGGGAGGCAGAGACAGGAGGATTGCTGAGTTCACGGCGGCTTGCCTGGGCACCATAGTGAGCTCAGGGCCAGCCTGAACTACAAAGCAAGACCCTGTCTCCAAAAAGCAAAAAAAAAAAAAAAAAAAAAAAAAAAAAAAAAAAAAAAGAATAACAATAGATGCAGATATAGCTAGTACTGAGCAGTCTGTTTCCCACCTGCAAGAATCCCTATCCTCTCTTGCTGAAGTTGCCCACCAAAACATACGATGGTTAGATCTTTTATTCTTACAACATGGAAGATTATGTTCTGCCTTCTATGAACAATGCTGTTTTTATGTAAACCACACTGGAGTTATAAAAGATTCCTTGGCTCTCCTAAAAAAGCCCCTACAGAAAAGAAAAATATAGGACCAACAGTCCCAAAGTTGGTATGAGTCTCTCCTTAAAGGGTCCCCATGGCTTACAACCCTAGTGTCATCTGTACTTGGTCTCCTGCTAATTTTACTACTGCTTCTGATCATTGAACCCTGCATTCTTAACAAGCTTGTAACTTTTTTTAAACAACTAGTTTCCACTGTCCAGCAGATGGTTTTAAAGTCACAATACAGGTCCCTGGATCCAGAAATTGGAATGTAAAAAGAAATCCATGATTGGCTTCCTAAGTTTCTAACTCCAGGGGGCATGTAGGGACCAGAAAAAATCTGCTCTGAAAGTCACGTCATCAAACATTCATTTTGTGTTTAAAAGGCTAATGGGCTCTGTTACTAATTAACAGGCAGGTTGTAAAGTTCCTTTGGAGCAAGGTGCTGTGTCATGCTCTACCAGAAAAATCACACAAGGTGCTGTGTCGTTCTACTGGAAAAGTCACACAGGTGCTGTGTCATTCTACCAGAAGAGTCGCAAAGCACATTTAGGCTGTAAAGCAACTGCCTTCTTATAAAGCAATCAATTAGAGAGGAAAAGAGCATGTTTTAACCAAATAGGGTAAAAAAAGTACGCCGCGAATGAATACCTGACAAATATGTTAAATTGAACTGTTAGCCTATTGCTGCAAAGACTAAGATACTTCTCCTGTATGAAACTGAAATGCCTTTGAAAGGAGCCTGCAGCTATTCTTCAGGGTCTCCAATCTAGTCTTGGTAGACCCACTGCATGCTGTGCTAATAAAGTGCTCTTGCTTTTTAGATTCACCTCTGGTGGTCTTCTTGGGGGAGCACAATTCAGGCACAACATATGTACTGGACTATGGAAGAGGTCCAAGCGTGGCTAGGACAAGTGCACCACAAGCAGATTTCCTTGAGTGTGTTGGTTGAGATTTACCTCCTGACATGCCCAGGGAAACTTTTAGGAGCTTGAGCACACTCACTCCAGTGCATTGAGACTTGCTTCTGGCTTGCAGACTCACCTAGATCCCTCCCCTGCATTATCTCCATGACAACCTCAGGCTCTACAAGGCTGACCTTAAGAGACATTATATATGGCTTTGCCTGTCAGTCTATGCTATATGTCTATATAAGACTGTGCATAGCTCAATAAAAGCGCAAGCATTCCAGAAACCTTTTCTGGCATCTGTGTGTTGACTCTGTGCCTCACCCTTCCCAACCAGGAACCCCACTACATGCACTTCACAAAGACAGCAACTGGTGTCCAAACATGGGGTCAATGCAGGTGGGGTAATGACTAGTGATTTGGGTGAGTGATCCCTACAATGGGTAATCTCTCTTCTCACGACAAAGCCACTCAGGCCGCTCTTCTATGCACCCTCTTAAGGGCTAGGGGGCTTAAAAATTTCTCAGGCCAAAATTCTACAGTTCTAGGGGTTGACTGCATATATAAATTCCTGGCTGCCCAAGGCCAACTTACTGGACATTCAAATCTGGGAGCAAGCCTCTCGCAATGCACACCGCACCATACAGTGTGATGACCTTTGCCTCCCATTAGACTTTTTTTTCCCCATCTCTGCTGCTATTATTCATTGCCTAGATTCACACACTGGCAAAACTTCTGAGACCAGTGTTTGCCTGCTCTTGGACTCTTCTAAAGACGGCGCTCTCTGCCCTTCTTCTCTGGACTTTCCCTGTCCTTCTCCAGCTCCCTCTAAAAGTGACACTGCCCACCCTTCTCTTCAGCTCTGTCCACAAAAGGATACTGACACCAATTCCTCTTCTGCTGATTGGAAGGGGGATGTTACATAGCTCCACCTCCCCCTCTTTCCACTGATAATGCTAACCTTACCCTTTCAGTTCCCGCCACAAGCCTCCCCCACCGTTACCCCTCTCTTCCACCAGCTAGCCCCTCCCCTTCTGCTGAAGTCTCTCTAAAATGGCACTCCACTTCATGTGGGCTGCCCTTTTTCTTGTATGTTAGTACCACCTCTATACACTGCCCTGCGCTCCACAGATAGCCTCTCTCCATCCTCTCCACCCATGTTTCTCAGCTATAAGCAGTAAATTCTCATAAAGGTGATGCCTTTTCTCCTGACTTTCTTCAAGGGGTCTACTTGGCTCCAGCTGAGGTTTTCCCCGTGGTAGTTGGAGGCCCCTCCCCAAAATTCCCTAAAGACCGGCAGCCTGTTTCACCCAAGGTTTGAAAAGATCTCCAGTCTGCTATAAGTAAACATGACCCACAAAGCCCTTACGCTCTTCAACTCTTAGGCAGTTTCCAGGCAGATATTAACTGTCCAAAAGACTGGATAGACTTAGCACAGGCCTGCCTAAATCTGGGAAACTTTCTTGTGTTTAAAGCCATGTTCTTTAAAGAGTACGATCAACGTGCAGCATATAATGCAATGGCTAACCCTCCCATCCCAATAATAGCCAAGGCCCTTAAGAGAGTGGCTACCTTTATCAATGCTGCCTGCCAAGCAGCGATGCACAGCCCTTATTTGACCAAGTAGGCCAGAGGGTCATCCAGGCTATGGTTCCCAAAATTGCACACCCAGAGGCTCATGCCTCCATGACTAAAAAGCTCATTTTTGAGGAATGTCAAAAGCTGTATCAAAAAACCATTGCCCCCATTAGAGGCAAGTCACTTGATGACTGGATCCTAGCCACTAAAAATATTGGCACCACAAAATATCAAACAAAAGCCCTGATATCTCAGATGACTGAGGCCTTTATAGCCACTATCCCTCCTCCCCACTTACTCAACCCCAATGTTGCTATGGGTGTTAACAACCTGGACCATAGACACTTATTCGGGTTTTGTCTGTGCTACAGCTCAAGCCAGAAAAAAATAAAAATAAAAATAAAAAATAAACGGTTAATCACCCATTTACTTCATTACTTTTGCACCTTCAGCCTTCCATCTCAAATAAAAACAGACAATGGCCCTACTTATACATCAAGGACCCTAGCACTATTTCTACAAAAATACAATATCAAACACACAACAGGCATCCCTTACAATTCTCAGGAACAGGCTATAGTAGAACATCCAAACCAAATGCTCAAGACTATGCTAGCTAGACAAAAACAAACCTCAGAATTTACTACCTCTGGTTATCGCCTCAGCCTGGCTTTGTTCACCAAGAACTTTCTCACCTTTGATGATCAACAGCTTTCCCCAGCCCAATACCATTGGGCATTGTTCCAGTTCCAACCCCAAAACCCCTTGGTATTATGGAGAGATCTTATAGATAATCAATGGGAGGGACCAGCTCCCCTATTAACAATGAGATGAGGAGTTTGCTTGTGTCTTTCCACAGGATGAGAGTCAACCATGCTGGTTCCCCACTTCCAATGTCAAGCCCTATACCGCCCAACCCTCCTGTACAAGCTATAAAGCAGCTTGCTCTATAAGACCCTGGTTCCCCTCATAAAAGACAACGATGACCAACAAAAAGGACACACAACCTGCCAGTGACAGAGGTTCTCTCAAGGCCCTCTGTGAACAAGCCCATGGTCTAGCTCCTCCTGGGACACCTCCACCCCTTCCTGGCTCCATGCTGGTCATCCTGTTGTGTGCCACTCTCACCGCCAACTCTCAAGCTGCTGCTGCTTCTTCAGACACTAAATGAAACCAAACCGAGGCATCTGAGCAATCACTGCAATGGTGACCTCCCTCATAGCAACTGCCTTGGCTGTGGCTGCTACCTCTGTCACCCTTCACAATCAGATTGTTACCACCACCACGGTCAACCAACTGGCTCAAAACACATCTAAGGCATTAAGACAAAACACAGCCATGCTACAAAAAGTCTGAGCTACCATTCTAGCCCTCCAGACTCAAATGGACCCGATGTTAAAAAAAAAAAAATTCTCAAAACAAAAATCATGGGACTTTGTCATGCTAATTTCAATCATATTCATGTTACACCCTTTCATTGTACAATTGTGATCAATACAAAAATCTGTGTTCTTATATTTGGCATACTTGAGACCCTACCTTCAAAGAGCACATTCATCAGTTCACCACCCCCATAGCCCAAATGAGTGATACACATGCTCTTGATTAGTTAATCTAAACAATGTTTGGAAATCTATTTAAAATGGCATTCTAATGGGATGGTCCAATTTAAGTTCATGGGCATGTGGACTCATTTCAGGCTCACCTTATGTCCTTACTGGGCTACTGGTATTGTTCTTATGTTTGTTCTTGAGAGCTAAATGTTCAGCATCATGTAGATACAGACAAACTCACCACAGCGTAGCCCTTTTAGCCGAGGCCATGAATGTTAAACAAGAGGGGGATCTAGGGGAGAGGTTCAAGAGTGGCTAGGACAAGTGCACCACAAGCAGATTTCCTAAAGTGTGCTGGTTAAGGTTTATCTCCCGACATGCCCAGGAAAACTTTTAGGAGTTCGAGCACACTCACTCTGGTGCATCAAGACTTGCTCCTGGCTTGCAGACTCCCCCAGATCCCTCCCCTGCATTATCTCCATGACAACCTCAGGCTCTACAAGGCTGACCTTAAGAGACATTATATATGGCTTTGCCCTGTCAGTCTATGCCATATATCTTTACCCCCCAACACCTCCCTATATGAGACTGTGCACAGCTCAATAAAAGCAGAAGCATTCCAGAAACCTTATCCAGAGTCTGTATCTTGACTCTGCACCTCATCCTCCCTGACCAGGAACCCCACTACACTTCATAAAGACAGGACCCTCTGCAGGCATTGGGAATAAGTTAGACAAGGTCCCCAGTATTCTAATGGAAAGAAGCAGAAGAGAAACAAACTAGATCAACTAACTTCTCATAGAAGGAAGTGCTATGGGGAAATCAAAAGCATGATGCACTTTTGAGAAAGACCAGGGGTAGGTGAATGAAGTACAAAAGGAGCCAGAAAGGCCTCTCTGAGAAGGAGGCATGTGTGCTTGGATTTGAGTGATGACTCAAGGAAGGAAAGAGAATTCCTAGTAGAAAGAACAGGTGGGCATAGGCTGGGATCCTCAGGTGTGTTTGAGCACCCACACGGAAGCCAGTGTGGCAGCAGCATGATCTTGGGAACATCGAGGGATCCATGCCCTCTTCTGTTTATCCTGGTCTTCACAATTGGCCACTGTTGTGAGCTTCTCCAGGAGAACAAATTCTCTCCACTTTCCTAGACACTCCTGATGTTTGCAACCTTTCCTCTCCTCTTTGCCATTCAGAATTAACTATTCTAGTTTTATACCTCTGTACTCGGAACTCTATCCTCAAGGAACAGACAACTTCTGGGTGCTTCCAAACATCAAGCTGACATATTGGGAGCAGGAGAAAGGATTCTCTGAGCTGGTCCCCAGGTCTGCAGTTGCTTAGCTTTGTGAGGCTGAGCATCTCACTCTGTCCTCTAGGCTTCAATCTGATAGTGGCAAAATAGGCCCAACATACCCTGCTCTGTCTTTGACTGCAGGACTGATGGCAGGATGAATAGTGGACAGACTAAAAATGCTTTACACATTATGTATTTAAGTAGGGCCTGGCTCACTTAGCAACCGATTCATTTAATGACCTAGTTGCAGGGATGGAACTTGGTGAGGAATCTCTGTGCCAAAGTCTTGACATCTTAGCTAGAAGTTTTAAAGTAGCTTTGTAGAAAAATGCCTATTTGCTCAAAGGAATCATTAACTGAATTTGTAAACCTGAAAACTTTGGAAAAGTCACCGTTGCAAAACTAAAAAGTGAGTTTGAAGGCACTCTGGGAAGCTCCTGGTGGATTGCATTGTCATTGTCATCAGTGTATCTGTTATGACAGAAAGTGCTACAGTGAGGCAGGCTTGGCTATCCAAGAAGCTCCAGAGAAGTTCACATCTCAAGCTCAGAAACCTTGAAGACCTTGGCAACCACTGTAGAGTGAAGGTTGTACTGTTGCCATTTTGCAGAATGCTTGGAAAGACTGAATGAACAAATGTGAGGAGCTTTGTATACAACATCCTTCTGTATCCACAGGTTCTGCATCTGTACATTCAACCAACTGTGGGGCCTAAAAGTTCTCAAAGATTGCCTCTGTCCTGAACATGGACAGCTTTTTAAAGTACTAGTCACTAAAAAATCCTACTTACATAGTGCTCACATTGTGCTAGGTATTATAAATAATTCAGGGGTTATTTAAAGTGTACAGGATGATGTGCATGAATTACATACAAATATTTTATACAAGGCATTTGAGCATCCATGGATTTTTAATATCCACAGAAAGTCCTGGAGCACATCTGAGGATACTGAGGGAGAATGGATCAGCTGTAATTATCACAGGCTCACTTCTTTCCTGGGAAGCTGGAGTCAGACCTGGTCTTGGGTCATTTATGGCAAATTTAACTAGGTTTTCAGTCAGGACCAAAAGCCCAAGGTGGTCAATGCACAGTTAGTGTTCCTGGTGGCCCTAACACTGGTCATGTCCATGAAGGAAGGACTATTTGTGTACCAGTAGCCTTTAGTCTTTGACCTATCCTAGTCCCATTTCCAGGTCTTCTACCACTCCTTTGAGGCTATAAAGCTCTGAAAGGATCAGTGGTCCAACTTAGGATACCCAGAACATCTCAGAAGTAGGAAGAACTGACATTTAAGAATTCTAGGTGCTAAAGAAAGTCTAAGAGCTCGAGCAGATCCTTCCATTGCAGCTGAGATAGAGGAGCCAAGGACATCCTGCTTACTGGCAGTTTAGATGTATGGGGCTGAAGCTATGAAGCTGAGGCTGAAAGAAGTTGGGGTGAATTTCACAATTCTGATGACTAAAGCCTTGAGTAGTTTCCCATGTTCACAGATAAACCCCAGAGACCTTTAAGAGTCCATAAAAGTCTACACAGACTAGATCCAGACTCAGATTTTTAGCCTTCCCCCACCTTGCTCTCTGAAGTCCAACCATACAGGCCTCCTTTTAGTTCCTCAAATTCACCTCTTCCTCCTGCCTCAGGGCCTAGCCATAGACCTTTCCTCTGCATAGCAACCCTCCCCTGCCTGCTCAGCTGCCTGTCAGTCATCCTCCCCATAAGGTGTATGATCTTTTCTATATCTGTCTCTCTGGGGAGGTTACAGTTAGGGCCACATTGATCTGTTCATCACTGTCTCTGGCTCCTCGTATGGAACCTGGTTCGCAGAACCATGGACCTATATGATGAAAATTCTGATGTGTGCATGCACATGCATGTGCACATGCACACACACACACACACTCACTGATACACATATAGATGAATAAGACTCCTGGACATAACATTCATAAATGATCACACATGGAAACACACAAGTTCATATCAATGGAGGTCAAGATCTGGACACTCTCTTTACCCACAACCTACTCTCCTAAGAACTGTCCCATCACCCCATCAAAGACACCCCAGCTCACAGAGCCAGGCAGGCATGAAGCCTCCTAACCACCATGTGCCCAGCCATGTCCACTGGGCCCTGTGGTAGGCAGCTGCTCCAAACAAACCCACAGTCAAGGATAAGGATCTAAAACTCAGTGAAGCCCCCAGCTTGTACCTGCTTTCAAACAGAGGGCCAAGGACTCCTAAATCCATGAGCTGCAGTGTGGCTGCCTCCTGCAAGTGCCCAGAGAAGCAGAGAGCCATTCTTTAGAGAGAAAATGAATAGGCAGATGCAGAAAAGAGAACGCTGTGGGCTTGGATGCAGGGACAGTTTGGGCTGCTTTAATTTCTAACTTTCTGGCCCCCACTGGCATCTCTCAGGAAACCTGGCTATACTTCCAGTCACTTGTCATGGATCAAAAAACCCATTTCAGTCAAAGTAACAGTGCTACAAAAAAGCTACAACATCTAAATAATGGTGCAAAGGCCAGCAAGCAACAGGAAAAAGGCCTGAAGAATGAATGAAAATAAAAATATGTAAGGGAAAGAACTCAAAAGACACAGATTGATGAATAAAAAACATCACTTGCTACAACAGCTCAGTACATTTGAGTTCACAGAGTTGTACACAGAACCACACTGGCTCAACTCTGCATGTCTGAGGTCCTGTCTGCCCAGCACCCTCCTCAGTTCTGGTGAGCTAATTTTTGTTGTCTCTCTCTGGCCACGTATTTTATTTTATTTCATTTATTCAGACATAATTTTTTTCCAGTACTGGGGATTAAACCCAGGAACTTCAACTAAGCTACATTTCTAACCTTTTTTATTTTTTATTTGAGATAGGGTCTTACTAAGTTTCTTAGACTGGGTTCAAAATTTTGATACTTTGACTCAGCCTTCCAGAGTGCTGGGATTATAGACATCTCTCACAATGCCTGGCTCCAAGGCCATTTACATTTTTGTTTCCCAAAGTTTCCTCCTAAAAATAATCACTATTACTATTGTTATTACATTAAACATGCAACCTATTCTATAGCAATTTAAAATTTTTAGCAATTTAAAATATATAATATTGTTAGCTATAGTTGCTATACTAATAAGAAAAATCTGCAGAACTTATATCTTGTATAACTGAGTTTGTATCTTTTAATCACCATTTTCTCATTTTTCTTTCCTTTGGTTCCTATCCTTCTACTCTCCTTTTCTATGTGCCTGATGATTTGGATTTCATATGCAAAATGAGATGGTGCAGTATTTGGTCCTCCTTGTCTGCCTCATTTTACTTGATATGATGCTCCCAAAGTTTGTCCATGTTTCACAGGTGGCAGGATTTCCTTCTTTTTAAAAGATAAATAGTATTCCATTATATGTACCATATTTTCCTGAAAATAAGACCGGCTCAAAATATTTTTTTGCTCCAAAATATGGCATATGCTTATTTTCAGGGATGTCTTAATTTTTTCATATATAACATCTACATTTATCCACTTATTCATATATAAAACTCTGTTTATTCATGCACAAAAACTACATTAATTCAAACACAGTCAAGTGCCAGATTCCAGCTTGAATTTCTTGCAATTCCATTTCCTGTAGAATCATTGGCTCCAATCTCTCATGTCCAGCAACAGAGTGCTCCTTAAATAAGCACCTCTTGTCCATGTATCCTGCTTGTAGTACACAGGCAACACAGATGTGAATGATTTTATGTCATGAATTCTTCACCCAAGTCAAAACCTTTTGTAGGCCATGCTTTACACAGTTCCCATTAAATCAAGTGTTAATTGAACACTTAGGAAACAGAAGAGGCAACAAAAGTGACGACAGTTAAGAATGCTAACCCACACAAGTGGCGAAAAATTGCTGGCACCAAGATTCAGAGAACCGTTCTTTATTGCTCATGAGTGGGATAAGTACCTCTCTTACAACACATACCATACTGAATTATGAAAATTCTTATTAGTCACAGTTGCATCTGTTCAGTGAAAAGAGAGGACATACTCTTTTCCTTGTGGGATTGGAATTCTCACATGCCCAGAAAACAATATCACAAAACAATATATACATGAAGATAATCAAGCACAGGGTTTTCTAGGAGTGCAGGTATACAGGTGGGTTCAGGGAAAGGAGGTAGTGGAGAAAGAATGAAGAAAAGCTTCACAGTAGAAGAAAAAACATATGGGGGACTCAGGCAATCACAAATAATTCTTCAGAGCTGCTCCAGAGTGTAACATGCAACAGGAAAACAAATAGAGACCCATAAGTGGTAAGAGGAGGTATGTGGCCCCTAACCCAGGTCACTTCAATTTAACAAGATCCTTGGGGTTGGGGCAGAGTTAGGGGTTTCTGAACTCTCAGCAAAAGATTTGGGTGGCAATCTATTTGGAAATGGAAGAAGACCTAGAAACTTTTCAATTTTTATTTTCTTCTTTACACTGTGTGTTTGTTTGGGGAAAAAGGAACTGGGGACTGGTGCTACGGATAGAGAGCATGAGAAACAAAAATTAGCCAAAGAGAATTTCTGCTGGTGTCCTGTGTAACACAGAGGCTGGGGCTTTGGGAACCCTGGCCCAGATGTTGGTCACCCAAGCCAGTTCCTTCTCTGCAGTCAAATGCTCTACCCCTGAGCTATGCCCCCTTAAGTTCCTTCTCTAAGACCAGTGATTTTTCAAAGAAAGTAGAAGCATTCTACTTGGAATTTGGTAGGGCATCAGAATTCCTGGAGAGACCAACCTACAATCCTCTCTGCTCAGTACCAGGAATGTAAACTTGACCCATGGTCTATTACAAAGGATTGCATCATTGGGGAAAGAAGGCTGTGCCTAGGAACAGAACAACTCAGAGTTTGCCTAGATAGCTGGGCCCCAGGGCTTGAGTCCAGATTCATGGACTTAAACCTCGAGAAGTCCATCTGCAGGTTTTGTCACAGAAACACAGAGTTCACACCTAACCAGTTTCCCTGCCTCTCTAGGAAGGGGTCTTTATGTAAATGGTCCATGTCTGGCGGATAGGATGATATTCATGTATTCTCCAGCAAACAATACTGCAAAGCTAATGTGCAATGGAAAGGAGCTTGCATGGCCTGTGCAGGAGTGAAAGTAGAAGGACTGAGCAGAAAGAGGAGTCAAAGTACAGTGTAGTCCTATTGTAAGCCTCAGTTCCTTAACTGAGAGCTGTGGAGCAGGGGAGGCTTTGACAAAGGATCTAGGGCTTTATACACGTCAGATCCAGCTTCCCTTAGGGAAGGGATGTAACTCCTTCTGCTTCAGGCCATTTTCAAGAGTGAGGATGAGGGTGGAGTCTAGATAGGGCGTCTCAGTGTGATTACAAGAACTAGAAGAGCTGTCGTGCCACCATAGGGATCATCTCATTGCATTTTCACAATAGAAGTTCAGAATGCATTGTCTTCATTTTACAGAGGACAAAAACCGAGGTGTAGAACTGACTCTAAGTCCACTACTCCATCATCCTTTCTCCATGAATAAAACACTTGGCATGTAGTCAGATAACTTCAGATTAGAAAACTGTTCTGAGAGTTGTTGGAGCTCTTTGGTAAAGATGTACTGCTCCTCCTCATGCAAAAATTTCTCTAGGTAAGGTGTATGGATCATGAGGAGGAAGCAGAGTCCAGAAAAAAACAAGTCATGACTGCATAAAATCATTTTGACAACAATGGGAAGTGTAAGCACCACTACAGTAAACCCATAAGATTATAGAACTTACAGACTTAGTAAACTGTCTTTGTTGTAAATGTACTCTGTGATGTTTATTCCAGGTCAAAAATGGCTAACAATGCCTCTATCATAATTTATCTCATTGTCAAGTGACATATACATGTACAATCTGTTCATAGTGGGCAGTTTCACCGGTAAAATTAACATAATAGCACCTTAGTTACAAAAAGATTTTAATACAGTGCTGCATACACAAGGAGTACACATCAGTTAACAGCAATGGCTATTCCAAAACTATCTCATTCCCTTTCTCCAAAAATACAGGATACATGAGCATCTTTGATCATCTCCTCAACCTAGATATTATTGCTAAATGGCATTTTAGTTTTGTCCTTTCTCTAACCCTACGTTTTCACTTGATTTTCAGACATGACAAGCATTGTTTAGCTCATCTGATGTATTTACTGGTATGTCAGCTAGCCATTCTTATATCTCAGATCTTTGGTAAGAAAAAAAATGACCTCCTTACCTCCCAGTATATCTACATCTTCTTCCCTGGGACCTGTGACTATGTTATATTACATGATGAATGGGAAATGAAGACTACAGATGGAATTAAGTTTTCTAATCAGATGAGCCTATAATAGGGGAATTATCCTAGATTATCTAGGCTGACCTAATTTTATCACAATAATTGATAGTGGACAAGGGAGCCAGAAGAGAAGGTTAGAGCAATGAAAAAGGGAAAGGATTTGATTACCACTGTTAGCTTTGAAGATGGAAGAAGGGGCCACAAGCCAAGGAATTCAGGTGACCTCTAGAAGGTAGAAAATGATAGCTCAATTTTAACCCAGGGAGACTTGTGTTAGACTTGTGGCCTACAGCACTGAAATATAATTTTGCATTGTTTTAAGCCACTAAGTCTGTCAGTTTGCTATAGCAGCTGATCAGAAATGAATATTTAAATGAGAATTAAGTCGTCATATATTGGTACAAATTCTCAATGTTGAGTGTGATCATGATGTGCATATATAATGCACCAATAAATATTCAAATTTAAAAAAGAAATGAATATTCCTCCATTTGGGGAACATTTCCTCCTTCCTGAAACATCCTTTGGATATTCTCTTAGGAGGTGAATTTATTTATTGTCCCTCTGGAAATGTCTTTATTGAGTATCTCTTGAAAAATCATTTTGATAGGCACACAGTTGTACTATTGATGTGTTAACAAAGTCATTTTTTCAGCCTTGAGGATGTCCTTTAACTGCTTTGTGGCTTCCACTCTTGTTGAGAAGTCAGCTGTCAGATTACTTGTTAAGTAATCTCCTTAATTATGGTGTTTTACAAACTCACTATATTTTATGTGATATTCTTGGATTTAAATCCTTCTCTGTGTAAGCTGTGCTTTCAGGATCTGTAGATTCTTTTATTTCATATTCTCAGGCATTATCTCTTCAATATTGTTTCTTCTCCTTGCTCTTTATTTTTTCTCTATAGGGTTGTGATTTGATGTGTATGAGGTCTTTATATTCTGTCCTTAGGGTCTTAATTTACATGTCACACACTGAATTCCTGTGTTTTACAGATCTGCAATTGAGTATCATTTTCTTATTCTTCTGGTGCAACAATTTTCTTTTAACTTGAATCATTACACTATTTAAATCCATACATTTGAGTTCTTATTTTGGCAACTCTATTTTATTTACAAACAATTTATTTCTCAAGTCTACTATATCATTTTTATTCTTATCTCTTGTTTATATTTTTAAAAAATTCTTTCACTTTAAATATCTCAAACATAGCTATTTTAAATTCTGAATTTGTTAAATATGCAGTGCTTGAGGGGTTATTTCATGTCTGAATTTGAAGGTTTTAGTAGGGAAGTAAAATACCCACCTGGAGCTTTAAAAGCCATTTCTAAAGTTTCTAAAAAAAAAAAAGAAAAGAAAGAAAGAATGAAAGAAAGAAAACTCACATTAAATTATTGATAACATTAACCTTCTAGTATAACAATGTAGCTCTTTTTTTAAGTCAAAAAAACAAAGCAATAATTAAACAAGTAGTTCAATTAAAGCAGTTATTATAACAAAGGTTATTAATCTGAGATGATTTGTGGAAATACCTTAGAGGTCCATGAACTCAGTTAAATTTATTTAAAAGGTGAAGTTCATTTTGGAAATAAGAACCCATATCTTAACAATACACATAATTGCAAACAGGGTGAAGAATTTCAACTGTCTAGGAGCTTTAAAAATGAAAATGAGTGTAAATTATTATTTCTGTCTTTCTTCATTGTCTCTTTGCTCCTCTTTTTCCTTAGTGATGGTTTCATTTCTGTAGAAGAAAAACCTTTTGATTATTTTCTCATATATGAGTTTAGAATCAGACATTAGACAGAAAAAATTAAAATCCAGCAGTTAAGTGAGTGAGGAAAAATGTGCAAACAATAAAATGCAGGCACCAAATAGAAGTATAGAAAATGCTGAACCCCCCTAATGAGCAAAGGAGTAGTAGTAATGCACTCACACCTAATGGATTAATATAAATAAGGAAGAGCACATTTCCCAACACTGGTGAGATTGCCGTAAAGTGTGATGCCAGCAGCAGGTTATTACTGAAGGTGATTGTGTGACACAAAGTCAGAAAAATATTACTCATCTTTATGTCAGTTGACTGTGTAAGTTTAATCATAAAAGACACTGAAGTGAAATGTCAGACACACAAGCTTAAAATATTCTGTGGTTTCTCTTACGTGAGAAACACAAAACATAATATACAAATAAAGAGCAAAACAGAAGACAGATAAATAGGAAGTACCAAGACGTTCAAGTACTTCCTCAAATTATATATTTCATTGTTTCAAGAAGATTTTGATATATACGCTAGTTTGTCTCATTTATATTACTGTTACTAGTTTATTTAGGTCATTGAAAAGGAAGTTTTATGTTATTATTAGTTCATTTCATCCTTGTAAAAATCTTTTTTGGCTGCATCTTATACTCTGAGTAACTACTTTGAAGCTAATAATGCACAGTGTATTAATTATTGTTATTCTCTTATTTTGTTAAGAAATTTTATATTTTCTTAAAATAATAAGTTAATGATAATAATATATAATAAAATCTTCAGAAGGAAAAGAGGATTGATCAGTTGATCCCGTTTCAGAAAATAGTCCAGAAGATTAAAAAAACACATGGTTATTTTACCCTAAATAAAAACAACAAAACACTATAAGAAGTTTCAACTTACAAGATAAAAAAATGAGTAACACCACATTTATGGATGATTAGGAAGCAACTTGAAATGTTTAGTATTGAAGACTAGATAATAAACATGAAAAAAAAAAGAGCATATAAAAACACTCTTAATCTCACTTCACCCAAATGAGGAAGAGAGTTTCTGAGGCACATGGTTCTTGGATGATATAGGTTGCAAATTTTCTTCTATTTAAAAAACACTCTGAGCCATATTTCCATTGTCCTGGAGCAGCCATATTGTGTGACTAACTGGAGTCTGGACCACACGTGTGGCACTTACATCTCTGAACAAATAGGTCCCAGAAGAAAACTTACACAGGCACATACTTAGTAAACATCCAACCAAACAGGTAAGTAAACCAAAATACTTGCAGTTCTCATGAGAGAACACATAAAATCGTCATGCCTCTCGGTCTCAGCAATTGTGTTGGGATTGCTTTTCAAAGAATTGTCAGTCATATGTGACAATGGCTGTCATAAGCTCTTGACTCACTGTCGTGGTTGTCTGCCTACTCACTCTTCCCAAATGCATCCACTATTCTTTTGCCTTTGTGATGTGTCCTCCCTTTACCAAGAATGTCCTTTTAGCCAGAGACTCTTCCACCCCTGAGCCTAGGTCAAGGCTCCTGTGAGAAGCTCTTGTGAGAAGCCTTCCCAGGCCTTTCCTGCCAGCAGTGTCAGAACTTGCTGACAGGGTACCATGCCTTTTGTTTGCACATAGCTACACGGTCCTTTTGTTTCCTCATTGCAACTGGGAGGTTCTTGAAATTAGAACTTTGCTTAATTCAATTGGAACAAACTTAATTCATGGTGAAATCGATCAAGTTTAGGATTTGGAGTTGAATAAACTTGTTTTTTCATTTCAGCTGCTGTTTACTATGTGTCCTTGGGCAAATTACTGAACCTTTCAGAACTTCCATTTTTTCACTAGCAAAATGGGAGTCAAAGAGAAAACATTTCATAAGGTTATTGCCACCTAAGTGCCCCATTGTTGTTGGCTAAGCACCTGAAGCATCAGAGTGGACTAAGACCAAAGTCTTTTGTCTCTTAGACCCACCTCATGCCAGATGGACCAGAAGATTAAGAAGAAGAAGAAGACCTCAGTCATTGAGTGAATAAGACTCCAATTTTCAATTTGGAAATCAATGATTGCTTTTCCTGTTTCTTTATAATCCTCAGACCCTGGGGAAATCCTTTTGATCACTTCTGAGTGCCATAGCAAGGAGACCCAAGAACAGACATTGTGGGGGTGGAAGAATCAGATCCCTTAAATGTCTAGCCTCACACCTCCTCCTTCCACTGGACCAAGAGACAGTGAGTCACTACTAACATTATCCAAAACACCCGCTGGTCTTGGAGCTAGTGACCTCATGTTGTGAAGAAATTGTTTTTTGAGAAACATCACTTCCAGATTACCAAAGATTTACCTCCTTTCCCACTACATTGTTCTGAACTTTACTTATCGCTGACCCATCAGAGTGACCTCTTACCCCTGACACTACTCGTTGAGGAGCTCACCTTCTGAATAATTGAGGGGATTGAGGACATCTGTCAGGAACTCATCTGACTTCCTTTCTCATTGCTACAGTAGAACCATAACACCATGGAATAATAAAAATAACTCACTCTATATTCAAACCAGTTAAATATGAGTTTAGAACTCTGCCTATAATCAGGCAAATGATTTTATTTTCATATCTCCTAACTGCTAACCCGGGAAAAGATGGCCAAACAAAACAAATGAACCAACCTCCTAGACATGAGACTTAAGTAAAATAATTTGGTGAAATGTAGGGAACAGGGAGAAGGGATGTAACTAGAACCTTTGCAGTTAAGTTCTAGTCTCCTGTGAGTATAACAGCACAAAGTGAAATAGTTAATAAATAGGCAGAAATGAGACCTAGAGAAGAAGCTGAGCTTGGCCCCTGATCCATGCTACTCTGGGTAGCAAAGGAGGCAGACCAGAGCGTGCCATACCTTTTATTCAGTACATCTAGAGCAAGCAATGTTACAGGTCACTCAGAAGGCAGTAGTTGATGTACATTAGAAGTAACAAAATAACAGGTCAACCGATCCGATCCGCAGAGGGCAGCACATTCTTACATCTAAGAACAATGAGGAATTCTGTAGATGAAGGTCCTGGTGTAGTTCTCCCTTGTAGCCTCACAGCATGTGAGACCATTGGAGTCTTTGTTGTCCCCCACCCCAGGGGAAGATAAAGGGTCAAGTCCAGGTAACAAAGCTTATGTATATGGGGAGCAGGTTGTAGGGTGGGCAGGGGAATGGGAAAAAATGAGAATTAAGTAATGCCATGTACTGGCACAAATTCTCAATAACGTTTGTGGTCATGATATGTATATGAAATATACCAATAAAATCAATTAATAAAAAAAGAGTCAAGTCCTTGGGTCTTGATATGTCATAGCTGGTCTGCAGGTAGGAAAGCTCAGTCCAGTCATAGTCCCAATTGTCTAATTAATTTTCCCAAATAGGATTGTGCCTGACAGTGAAATAGCCAAAAACCTTGTAGATAATTAACAAATGTCAATTATTACATCTTTCTCTTCCATTCAGAACAATGATGTTCCCTCCTTTCTATTCCTGAAGTTCCAAAAATATGCACAATATATTCATTCAGAATGTCCAAAATAGAATCCACCAGCATCTCAGGCACATCTAATCTCTCCAAACAAGTTTCCTTTTCCTTGTTGGTTACTCTATCTCTGTTGACAGTACAACCCTTCTGTATTATTTTCTATTTCTATTGTAATAAAGTATCACAGACTTAGCAGCTTAAGACACAAATTTATCATTTTGAATTTCTATGGGTTAAAATCATAATATACGTGACAATGAGCTAAAATAAAGATTTCAGCAAGGCTGTGCCCTTTCTGGGCTAAGGAAGAAAGCATTGCCTTGTCCTTACTAGTGTTGAAACTCAAAAAATGAAATGAAGGGGCCGGAGATTTAGTTCAGTGATTCCAGCACCTGCCTCGCAAGCCCAAGGTCCTGAGTTTGATCCCAGTAACCACACACAATGCTGGGTGTGATGACTCATGCCCACCAACCATCAATACCACACCCCACAGTGCTGGGCGTGGTGGCTCACACCTGTAATCCCAGCATTTGGGAGGCAGAGACAGGAGGATTGCTGAGTTCCAGGTTTGCCTGGGCTCCATAGTGAGCTCAGGGTCAGCCTGAACTACAAAGTGAGACCCTGTCTCAAAAAAAAAAAAAAAAAAAAAAAAGAAATGAAGGCCTCAGAAGCAATTTCTATTCTGTCTTGTTTTCTCTCCCCATTTGCACAGAGAAGTCAAGAATCTGGACAGGCCTTCCTGGATTTCTTATTCCTTTTAGTACCGTTGTATCTTGCTCTTTTTGTCCAAACACCTTTCTATATGATTGCATATACTTCCATGAAGTTAAATTTAAAAATGGATAATCACCCTGAGTCTTTAGCTGTTCCACCTGAAGTCTTCATGTCATGTAAAACTATGATCAAATAAATTTGTTAAAGTTTTCTCTCATTACTAGTCTCACATATAGGGGTGTCAGCTGTGAACCTTTATAACAGACAAGAAAAGGACTATCTTTTGCCTCCCTACACTATCTTCTAGCAGTTATTCACAGTCTTTGGTTCATGTCAATTACCTCAACCTCTCCTCTCAGTCCTTGTTAGACTTGCTCTCCTGTGTTTCTAGTATAAGGACTCTTCCAATAACATTGACCCACCAGTGTAATCAGGATAATCTTCTTGTTTTGAGATAACTTAATCTCATTTAAAAGTATCTTTTTTTTTTTTTTTGAGACAGGGTCTCGTTTTGTAGTTCAGGCTGACCCTGAGCTCACTATATAGCCTAGACAAGCCTGGAACTCAGCAATCCTCCTGTCTCTGCCTCCCGAGTGCTGGGATTACAGGTGTGAGCCAACACATCCGGCACTGTGGGGTATGGTATTGATTGCTGGTGGGCATGAATCACCATCCCCAGCATTGTATGTGGTTATTGGGGACCAAACTCAGGACCTTGTGTTTGCAAGGCAGGCGCTGGAACCACTGAGCTAAATCTCTGGCCCTAAAACTATCTTTTTTTCCTATGTCAAGTACTGTGTCAACAGGTTCTAGGCTCTAGGACATAGACAACTTTTGAGCCATAATTCTACCCACTACGCTTTTTCTAGACTCCCAGTTCTAAACAACCAGAACCATCTGTTACTTCTCTTTGTTCCCATTGGACTTCTCAGGGTATAGTGATAGCAAAGAAATTTCAAGTCCTATGTTCATTGTGATCTCCTGGTACAGGCTTCCTGCATTGAGGATTATAAGGCTGTGTCTTGAGTCCAAAGAGTGTTCTAATCAGTCATCTGCTGTAGTCATGGGACAGAAGAACATTAGTATGAGTGCTGAGCACCACCTGTGTTCCTACTGAATCTGAATTTGTCCTTCCCATGCCCACAGGCCTCCCATACCATGACTAGAATTATTTGTTCAAACTACTGCTATAACTTTTGTGGATATAATTGTGTCCATCAAAATTCTATGTCAAGTTCATAATTTCCAATGTGATTATATCTGGAAGGAGGGACTCTAAGATGGTAATGAAATTTACAGTAAGTGATCTGACAGGACTAGTATTCTTAAAGAGGTACTAAAGCTCACACTGCCCCTAGCTCCACACGTTCAAGGAAATGTTCTAATGAGAAGATGGCTTTTTGCTGGCTAGGAGTGAGTTTTACCAGAAAATGAATCCTATTGGACTTTGATCTGGAACTTCCAGTTTCCAGAACTGTGACAAAGTTAATTTTTGAGATTTAAGTATTTTATTGAGAAGCCTGTCTTAGCTTGTCCCACCAACCCAGTATCATTCAAAAATTCCAATCTCCTTTCTGCATTTTTGTCAGATCTGTTATAACAAGGATTTCTACATGTTGATCCTTAAACCAGTTTAATAAGGAGCCAGTTTTTTTTTTTTTTTTGAGACAGGGTCTCGCTTTGTAGTTCAGGCTGGCCCTGAGCTCACTATGTGGCCCAGGCAAGCCTTGAACTCAGCAATCCTCCTGCTTCTGCCTCCCAAGTGCTGGGATTACAGGCATGAGCCACCACGCCTAGCACTGTGGTATGTGGTATTGATTGCTGGTGGGTGTGAGTCACCACACCCAGCATTGTATATGGTTACCAGGGATCGAACTCAGAACCTTGAGCTTGCGAGGCAGGCTCTGGAACCACTGAGCTAACCCTCCGGCCCAGGAGCCAGTTTTAATAAGGAGCCAAATAAAATGAGAAAAGCAAGAGAGCTATGTTGGTATTTCCATATGCTAGAGTGCTGCAGTCAGTCTTTCTTGAGGAGGATCATGGTCTTCTGAGATTGTGTCTCATTGACATGAGATGAGATGTGAAAAATGACCTCTTTTATAAAAAGATGATTTTATTGATACATCTTATATATACATTATGATCACATTCAACATTGATAATTTGTACCTGCACATGACACATCTTGATTCTCATTTTTTCCCATTTCTCTACCCTTCCTACAACCTACCACCCAGTATATACATAAGCTCTGCTTTTGGTTTTTGTTTTGTTTTTTTGAGACAGTGTCTTGCTTTGTAGTTCAGGCTGGTGCTGAGCTCATTATGTAGCTCAGGCAAACCTCAAACTCAGCAATCCTCTTGCCTCTGCCTCCCAAGTGCTGGGATTACAGGCATGAACCAGCACACCCAGCCTGCTCTGTTTCTTTTTTTAATCATAAATTTCTTTTTCCCTTCTTTACTTATCCCTCCCCTGTTTTCCCTCTTCATTTTAAACATTTTCCTATTTCACAATACCTATCATACATTTTCAGCTTTGCACAGTGGCAGTATCATAGCCAATGGGGTTTATCTGAGGAGTGATTATTGCTAATTGAAAACTTTTCCCAATACTTATCATACATTTTAGAACTCATTTACACCTTCAGTTTCTCATACCAGAGAAATAATGTGGTATTTACACATCTGAGTCCTATTATTTCACTTACAAATATGACCTCAAGGTACACTCATTTGAGTATAAATTACTAAAATTTATCATTTCTTATGGCTGAGTAATATTCTATTTCATTTTTAAATTAAAAAACCACACATCTTCTTTATCCAGGCTTCTGCTGATGGGCATTTGGGTTGTTTCTAAGATTTAGCCATCACAAACTGACCTGCTTTAAATATGGATGCACATAGGTTGCTGTGATATGAATCTCTTAATTCTTTTATGGCAAAGGAATAGCAGAGTCAAATAGGACCTGTAATCCTAGTTTTTTGAGGAATCCCCTCACTGATCTCCACAGTAGTTGCACCAGTCTACACTTCCACCAAGAGTAGAGAAGGATTCCTTTGTCTCCACAGCCCTGCAAGCATCTGTTGTTGGTTGATTTCTTGATAGCAGCCATTCTTTGTGGAAAAAGATGAAATCTCAGTGTTGTTTTCATCTGAATCTCTCAAATGACCAGTGATGTTGATCATCTCTTCATATATTTCTTAGTTGCCTTTACTTCTTCATCTGAAAAGTATCTGTTTATTTCAGATGCCCATTTTTTAATTGGATCTTTAGATTTGGGCTGAGTGATTTTTTTGAGTTCTTTATATACTCTAGATAATAGCCCTTTACTTGAGAAATATATGGTAAAATTATTTTCCATATTGTCATTTGTCTTTTCCCTCTGCTGGTGGTTTCCCTTGTCCTGAAGAAGGTTTTTAATATGATGAAAACCCAGTTAGTGATTCCTTCTGCTAGTTCCTATGCTGCTGAGGGTTTGTTCATAGTCTTTCCTTAAGCCAATGTCTCCAAGAGTTCTATCTGAACTGTTTTGCAGAAGATTTAGTGTTTCTTTTAACATTTAAGTCTCTAATCCATTTCAATTTTAGTTTAGTTCATGGTGAAAGAGATAGATCTAGCTCTAATCTTTGGCAGGTTAAAAACCAGTTTTTCCAGCACCATTTGTTAAATAGGCTATCTTGTCTCCATTAAGGGTGTTTGGCTCCTTTATTGAAGATGAGGTGGCTTAGTATATCTAGGATTGTTTCTGGGTCTTGTAGTGGGTTCTATTGATCATTGGATCTATTTCTTACAGTACCATGCTGTTTTTATCACAGTAGCTTTGTACTATAGTTTCAAGTTGGTAATTGTGATACCCCTTGCCATGAAAATGGCCTTTTTTAAATGAAATAATAGAGACAGGAGATGTATTTTGTCATTTATAAACATCCCCATCAAATAAAAAGTTAGTTTTTCATATTTTTTAAAAGATCAATTGCATGATATCCTAAGATATCTGTGAATGGTCATTTTAAATAGTAGCTCTAATCAGATCAGGCCTCCTGTCCAGATCTTTAAATTTGAGGGCTTCCCTCTGAGACACAGAGAAGCACCTGACTGTCATTTTCCGGTGACACCTAAGGGCTGGGCTGGCAGCAATTATACTCCTCCCCTTCACCTCCTTTTGTTACCCAACAAACTGGTGGACAATTTGTTCCTTCTGTGCCCTCCTTGGCTATCTGGCTTCCCCTCTTACTATAACACATGCAGCCAGGCAGGCAGCACTTTGGCTCTCCCCCCACTTCCACCACTTCAGAAATTATTGTTGCCTTTTTGAAGAAGGGAGGTGGCGCTCCAGGCATAATTAAGATCAGAAGAGAAGGATCTAGGCCCCTTACTTGCACACCCAACCCTCACAGCAAGTCTTCCAGAACATTCCTTGTTTTTAATTCTAACCTTAACTGACACAGGCCTGCAGCTGCTATAGAAGCAGAATTCTGCAGTCACTTCTTGGGTTCTGGTCTGGGGTTGGGGGAGTCCCTCTTGCATACTGAACTCCTGTGCTGCGGTACAAGCCATGTTAAAATAGATTTGTTTTGGTGTTCCTGTAAACCTTCCGGAGTGTGGGCTCCAAAAGTCCTGCGAGTCTACTCAATCCTGAGTAGTGGGGAAAGAAGAGTAGTCACTTCAGAGTAGTATGGAAAGAAGAGTATCATTTCAGAATAAAGAACAATAAATACTCAGAGTAGTTAGCACCAAAGAGCTCCAAAGACCAGCAGCCAACAAAGACCAGCAGCAGAGACCAATAACCAGTAGAGTAAATCTACAGTGTTTAGCACAAGTCAGCATCAGATGGTGACTGATAACATCAGCATCTGGTTGTGTCAACTGTTACCACCCAGCATTATTCAGTATCATTAGAACCTAGAAGAGCTGCACTTTGCCAGCTCATAATTTACATCTGAATTGAACAAAAGAACCCTAGAGGTTGTAACAGCTCTACAGGTAGAAGGGAAATTCCTGACTTCTTGGACCAGAGCAGGCCACCACAGATTCCCCACTACTCTTCCATCCTTCCTCACTTGCCCATGTGCTTGTCAGATGGGCCATTCACCATGTCTGGAACTTTCTCCTCACTCTCTTGGTTTCTTTGCCTTGGTTTTCTCCCTTTAACCACCATTCTAATAAATATTTATCTCTTGAAATTCTGAAGCTCTCTCAAAGCTTAAATCCTAGCCTGCTTCCTTTAGGAAGCTGTAGAAAACCAAACTCCAAAAGGTGACTTTGCATAAGGAATGTTAATTTCTATTTACAATTAAATGTTAATTTGTATTTACAATTAATAGTTTTTTTGAGACAGGGTCTCGCTTTGTAGTTCAGGCTGGCCCTCAGCTCACTATATAGGCCAGGCAAGCCTTGAACTCAGCAATCCTCCTGCCTCTGCCTCCCAAGTGCTGGGATTACAGGTGTGAGCCACCATGCCTGGCACTGTGGTATGTGGTATTGATTAATGGTGGGTGTGAGTCACCACGCCCAGCATTGTATGTGGTTATCGGGATCAAACTCAGGACCTTGCACTTGCGAGGCAAGCGCCAGAACCACTGAGCTAAATCTCCGGCCCATACAATTAAATTTTAAATGTATTTACAATTAAGAAGAAGGTGGAGCTGAATGTGGTTTTGGATGCCTATAATCTCAGCTGTTTGAGAGGCTGAAACACAAGGATCTCTTGAACCCAGGAGTTTGAGGCCAGGCTGGGTAATATAGGGAGACCTCTTCCAAGAGAAGAGGAGAGAAAGAAAGAAAGAAAGAAAGAAAGAAAGAAAGAAAGAAAGAAAGAAAGAAAGAAAGAAAGAAAGAA
>PVIC010027445.1:0-23817 GCA_004025085.1 Thryonomys swinderianus
TTTTAAATTGAAAGAAAAAATAGAACAAAAATATATCAAAACTGATGTTAAATTATGACAAATTAAAGTAATGCTCCATATTTGACAAATGTTTCAGTATCATTGTGTTACAGATTTGGTTCAGTGATGAGATACAATTTTATAATTTCAATACTTTTAAGTTTTAATTATTTGTAGTATAAGGGAGCAGGCCAAGTCAAATAAATAGTTTGAAATCAGATAAAGTCTTAGATGATATCAATGTTGAAAATAGTTTTAGCACTCTTATGGAGAGAATCTGAAGTTCACAATAAGAAAACACAAGCCTTTGTACTGGGTCAGCATAGACCATTGTACTATTCTTTGAATGTGGCCATTATTGTCCTATCTTTTTCATCGAGCATACACTGCAGTAAGACAGTTAAGATTACTGACTATTAAAGTTAATATATATGTGTGTGTGTGTGTGTGCAAAAATTTTGATAGCTGCTTTTATTTTCCAAGTCACAAAGAGTTTAAATATTCTTCACTTAGTAGTAGAGAGGTGCATGGCATTGTTGATGGTGAATAGAATCACTGTAGTTGTCCCATTGGGTTACCCACACACTAGTTTACACACATTACACAGACTGTGTAAACACACAATCTAAAATTTTAATACATAAACTATAATAACCTCTGTGCTATTAACTAAAATCAGTTTGAGCTACCTAGTATTTCTAGTTACATTTCATTATTATCTGTTTTTCACATTTTACTCCCAGGAGAGATTGTTTACTTGCTGGAAAAATACCCTTTATCAAGCCTGTCATATTTTGATGATGTACTTACTTTAAAAATTTTCCATATGTTCTACTAAAAAGGAACACATATGCTTAGTATAGTATTGCCATATGCCAGCAATTACATACTTACATTGGAGCAAGCACACATACTTTTAATTTATGGAGTAAATCAATTTGAATTTTCTTTATTCATGTCAGACTAGTTTCACATGTTCAAATTGCACACATAAATAAATTAATCAATTCTTCTTGTTCATAGAGTATATAAATGAAGAAAAAAGTAAATTATGATACATTAGAGATAATTGTAGTTTGTTTATCATTGTCATGGATAAAGCATTTTAGACATGTTACAGGTTCTGAGATTTCAATTTGAGTGAT
Source organism: Thryonomys swinderianus (assembly GCA_004025085.1). Classification (NCBI taxonomy): domain Eukaryota; kingdom Metazoa; phylum Chordata; class Mammalia; order Rodentia; family Thryonomyidae; genus Thryonomys; species Thryonomys swinderianus. Next base: position 1,146 of record PVIC010027445.1, read on the forward strand.
ACTGATAATGCACATAAAATCAAGAACTTTTCACTCTGAGAGAAAAATGAATAACAAATAATAAATCATATTCTTCAAGTGCATAGTTTAAATAGACCCAAACTAAACTTCTCAGACAAGAGTACAATTTGATTTCGAATGCTTGAAGAGATAAACATAAAATTTTTATTTTCCTGTTAGTTTCTACTGTTTGTGTAAATTAAGCATGCATAAATAAAAATATAAAATGGTCTATTCATAGTGTATTTTAGAATAATAGTAGAAATCACATTCATCTATTAAAGTAGAAAATGATTCAACAAATTCTTCTGGTATGACATATTTTCCTTGCACTTGTAATGGGTTAAACATTTTATAGTTTTCTATTTTTCCTCTAAGAAATAATAGTAGTAGTTATTATGTGTAGCATGACCTATTCAGAAGCAAATCATAAACTGATAATTTTCTTGAATGGGTTTTAGTGGAGTCAACAAAGTAGATTTATTAAGAAATAAAGATTTACCTAGTTTATAAAGTAAAATACTACAAAATCTTTTAATTATTCAATCTACCAAAACAGAGAAACTAACTGTATTACTTTTCTATTCTAGTATTAAACATCAACGGGTTGTGAAAGTATAAGGTATGTTATTTAATTCCAGCAACCATTATTTTAACTTGAAGTCAGTGCCAGATTCAAGGTAAGGAGCTATTAATATGCATCTGTCTACCACATATTATGTTTTCCTCAAATATAAAATTGCCATTGCCTGATTAGCCCTTAGTGATTTTTTTTTGGGGGGGGCAGGGTCTCTCTTTGTAGTTCAGGCTGGTCCTAAACTCACTATGTAGCCCAGGCAAGCCTCAAACTCAGCAATCCTCCTGTCTCTGCCTCCCGAGTACTAGGATTACAGGCGTGAGCTACCATGCCGGGCACTGTGGTATGTGGTATTGATGGCTGGTGGGCGTGAGTGACCACGCCCAGCATTGTATGTGGTTAACGGGGATCGAACCCAGGACCTTGCACTTGCAAGACAGGTGCTGGAACCACTGAGCTAATTCTCCAGCCCTCGCCGTTAGTGATTCTTAACCTAACAAAGCTCACTAGAAATGTTCATGAATGTAACTTTTCCTGAGGTGATCTCAACAGCTGATTTATCAATCTATCTATCTATCTATCTATCTATCTATCTCCCTATCATCTGTCTATCATCTATATCTATCTATTTATCTATCTATCATCTATCTGTGTATATCTATCATCCATCCATCTATCTATCTATCATCTATCTATCTATCTATCTATCTATCTATCTATCTATCTATCTATCTATCTATCTATCTATTTGGGAAAGGGTCTCACTTTATAGTGCAGGCTGCCCCTGAGCTCACTATGTAGCCCAGGAGAGCCTCAAACTCAACAGTCCTCCTGCCTCTGAGGAGTGCTGGGATTACAGGCATGAACCGCTACACCCAGCATTGTGGTTTGTGGTACTGATTGCTGGTGGATGTGAGTCACCACACCCAGAATTGTTGTTTGTTGTTACCAGAGGTAGAAACAGGGACCTTGTGCAGGCGCGGTAAACACTGAGCTAAATCTCTGCCCCAAAGGTTCATTAATTTTTGTATGCTTAGAAATACTATGCTTATAACTCAGCTGATTATCGAAAATTATTGTTAAACTGATATAATCTAATTTCCAATAGCAAGATAAATCTCACCTTTATTTCTCCAACATTTAGCAATTTATTTTGCATCTAAAAAATAGTAATACTTCCACATTAACTACCGTGAGTCATATCAAAGTTCATCAATTCTTTACTATAAAATGAGGGACCTGTTTTGCAGTCTTCATCATAAAGAGTAAAGAGTGCTCTTCTTACTTGTGTTTTAGATTTTTCTTTTTAGTGATATAAAAGTTTTGCTATTTATCTGACCTCCAAATATTTGAAATGTGATTTTGGAATGCTTCATTTCCTGGCAAATGATGATAAACTTATTTTAATCCTTAGAGGTAAAGTTGTATGTAAGCAGTATTTTATAGAGGATATTTGTGATGAAATAATTGAAAGATTAGATATTTCATGCATTTGATTCTGGGATATTTAATTATTGTCATTTCTAGTAACAGAGTATATCAATTTATAACACAGGGTACATGTAATTTAACATATGTATTTAAGAGTTTTGAATAGCTTATAAAATAAAAGGGATGTTTATATTAAAATATACAATTTGTGAATACAATTTAACTCAGCTTTATATGATGATTACATCATTTTTAGAAAGTTAATCAATAAGACATATTTACTTTCAGCTAAATATGAAAAGTTTTATAAATTTATGTTGATTTTTTGTTATCTTCAATTTTCAGGCTACTAGCTGTCTTTTAAAAGGAATTGAACTTTACAGGAATATATTGTGTCACTGGATGAACTGATTAATCCTTACAATCATGGATTAATGAAATGACATTGTGAAAACTTGTCATAAATATGAAGCTTAGCCAGATAAATCTTCCTTCTACCTTGCAACAGAGAATAAAGTTTCCTTACAAATTGTTGCCTCGGTTGTATGTATAGATACTTATTTTGAGTCTTAGTTTTATTTTTATTCTAGAAAAAACATCTCAAATGAACATAATTGTTTTATTCTCTATATTTGCCTTCTAAGATATAATATTTTATGATGCCTACAGTGGTATCTCTTCACATACCATTTTTCACTACAACCATTTATGTTCTAAAATAGAACAATGCATCAGTGTATTTATTATAATATCACTGGTATCAGTTAAGAACAGCTGATCATATATTGACTTTATATGCAAAATGTTTCCACACATATAGATAACATTGCATTTGTATTATACTATTATTATTTTCTGTTAATAGTTTCTATATTCCTTGAGAACTTAATTTGTTTGAATATATAATATGATGGTTAATTTTCATTGTCTAACTGACTGGCTTGAAATAGCTATCTGACAAGGAAACCACATTTCTGGATATATCTGTGCGGGGCATGGCAGAGTGACCTTGGGGCTGAGTCTGGTCCCTGACCCTCCCTTTTGGCTTCACCACGTGCTATCTGCCGGCAGACACCAGGAACTAGAGTTTTGTTGGGCCGCACATTCCACCGTGATGTCTCTGCTGAGAGAAGGAGAAGCGTGGACTGAATCCCTGAAACTCAGGCCAAATTTAATCCTCTTATTTATGTTATGGTGTAAGTTGCTTTGTGATAGACTTGATTAAGTTGATTAATGTATGCAATTTGAGACATTTTATGATAATACAGTTTGAAAAGAAACATTCTTACATGTTGTACCAGAGGTAATGGACAGGTAAAACTATGAAGAAGCCACAGAATTGTAGATTGTTGAATTATGTCGAGTTAATAAAATAAAGTAAATATCTACAAAATGGAAGTAGACTTTATGTGATTATTAAATATATCAAACATGAATTTTTCCTATATATGTGAACAAGTCACAGTGACGTGTATATAACTATTCTATGTCTCTTCAGTACTAAAAGTAGTTCTTAATTTCAAATCTCATATGTAGCAATCATTGAATAGAATAAAAATTATCAAAACATTTCACATAATTCAGCATAGTAATCCATAAAAGCATGACTCTGAAATGTATCCATCTGGTCTTTTTCTAAATTTAGTTCACTCCTACATAGAAAAACTATAGTGTGTATTCAAATCATTTCCAAAGCATCAACTTTAAGATTTTTTTTTACAACAATGAAATATATACAGCAGTCAAATAAAATAGTAGCACACTTGTGCATTTGGACACTAGGATAGTATATCATGATCATGACAAGGAATTGAGGTAAGATCTATGAAGTCACTATGTTTTATGTTTCAGAAGGATGATATAAATAACTCAAACCAAATATCTTTCAAGCAAGAAATATGACAAAAGTACACTGGTTTGTTCAAGCTTACACAAATTTCTACAATTCGGAGTGGAATTTGAGGTCTTCAAATTTTCAGAATTTAACATAACCTGATACGTGGCTTGCAAAGTCAATTATGCTTTCATGGAGGGGAACGCAGTGCCATGAGCTCTGTTATAATGACTAGTCAAATAAAAAAATTTTCTGGAACCAGGAAACTCAGGAGTTCACAACCCATGTACCTCTACCTGAACTACAGCAATTGGAGGTTATTTCAGGAACATCCTGAGATTCAAGTGATATCCTTCTGAAGTCTTTGGAAGTGCATGCTGGGAATATTAGATGGAAAAACGGGAAAGCTAAACCTGGGAAAAAGTCTGAGATAAAGTTTTTCATTTTGAACAGCGACAAAGGTGAGTGGATTGCTGAGAATTTAGCTCAAGTGATACTGAGCCTACCTTGGAAATAGAAGGGCCCAAGTTCGATCCCCAGTACCACAAAACAAACAAAGAAAGAAACAAAAAAACAAAACAAAACAGAAAATACAGTGAGTGGATAGAAAATTTCAGTTTCTCATATAAAAATAATTAAGCAGCATGGAATTGTGGAGCATGGGGTGAGGAAACATGACATAAGAACCTGACGTCAGAAAGTCATTGTAAATCTTTAAAATACACTGGTTTGGTTGGGTGTGGTGGCTCACGCCTATAATCCCAGCACTCAGGAGGCAGAGACAGGAGGATTGCTGAGTTCGAGGCTTGCCTAGGCTACCTAGTGATCTCAGGGCCAGCCTGAACTACAAAGCGAGACCTTGTCTCAAACAAAAAAAAAAAAAACAATATGTTAAATTGCTATGAAATTTCTTATTATTTGTAATGAGAGTAAGTTCTATGAAAGCTAATATTTTCTGAGACCTTAAAATGTGTCAGAACTGGTGCTAAACACTTTATATTGACTTGACTTCTTCAGTAATCTATTTCTTTCCAATTTGTCAGCTGGAGAGAATGAAGAACATAATGAGAGGAAAGAATAAATATGATTCAAAAAGAAAATGAAATAGCATGTATATAAGGGGAGGGAGTAGGGATGGGTAGAGATATGGATAAAAATGAGAATTCATTTCTGTCATATACTGGTACAAATTCCCCAAGGTTGAGTGTGATTGTGAATTGTATATAAAATGTACCAATAAATAATTCAATAAAAAAGAAACAAATATCTGACTGTGTAATATAAGTGTATTTACACTGGTATAAACATTATAGAATTATTATGATTTGCAATGATTTTATAAAATTATACAATTTTGATAGAATAGTATTTATTGCTTATATTTCAAATCACAATTCATAAAGGTTGAAATTTAAAGTTACATAGTACTTGTTGGATTGTGTGTGTGTGTGTGTGTGTGTGTGTGTGTGTGTGTCTGGACGTGCTTACGCACTGGATAATATACCCAGGTATCAGTAAGATTTTCCATAGTACTTTTTATTTTTATTTATTTTTATCTTGATACAGAATCATGCTGTTAGCCAGGCTGGCATCAACTTTGCCATCCTCCCTCTTCAGCCTCTCGAGTAGTTGGCATTACAGGTCCATGGCACTGGATCCAGAGAGATTCTGCTGCTTGAAATGATACAAAATTAAATTTGGAATGTAGCAAAAAGTACTGGGAAAAATTAAGTTCATGATGTCAAAATGACAAAATATGAAATCTTTTTGGGCAGAAAATGAAAATGATCTTCTTTTCTTGTAATGAGATATTCTCAAAGAATGGCACAAAATTTTTCAGATGGGAAATGTTAAATAAAAGTCGATGAACTGCAAGCTGAATGAATATTACACCCCAGCACAATTTAGACGGATTGGCTTGTCCTCAAACTTATTATCTTCTTATCCATGAAAAAAATGATCTTATTACCTATAGTGTAATTGCTGTGGCAGTTGGGACAGAACTATTAAATCTTAGGTGTTTCATAACAAGAATGTATGACATTGAAAACATTTGTGCATTTATGGATTTGCTTCAATTTATGCATTTGCATCAATTAAACAGATCAGTTAGACATAGATCTTTTCATATTGAATAAATTTCAACAAAGCCTGAGCTATTAAATATATTTATTGTATGAATTATTCAGGTAATCAACTAATTAGAGTGTGGCAGCTTCATTATGAAGAAAATTTTGAAGAATAAATTTTAAGTTTCTAAAATACTAATCAAAGTTGTGGAAAACCGGTATGGTACAAAAGATGTAAAATTATATTTCCTAAATTTATGAAGTGTTCAAGATTTACAAAAATAAATTTGCTTATGAAAGAATATTTTACTTACTGAATTTAAACCTAATTTGGTATCTGTTTTCTGTCCAGTATGCTTTCTGTAATAACTTTCTATAAATCTATATTTCTAACAAATTGTGCACACAATTCCTAATGCAGAAATTCATTCCAGGCAAGTTTAACATAAAAGACTCTTATTCTTGTTCACATATTTTCCTCTTGCTGTATTAGGAATTCATCCAGGTTACATGGGTGAGTGTACTATTTTCTAAGGATGCTCTGGCTAGTGGCACCTTTCTTTTTTTTTTTTTTTTTTACTGGTTTTGTGAGACAAGGTCGCACTACATAGCCCAGTCTGGCTTCAACTCATGGTGATTCTCCAGCCTCAGCCTTTCTAGTGCTAGGATAATGGGGTTATGCCACCACACTTGATATATTTGGAACTTCTTAGTCAATGAAAGACACAATCCACACTATTGCTTCGCTTCTTTTCTTTCTTTTTTTTTTTTTTTTTTTTTTTTGAGTACCTTCCCATTTTGAGGAAGGATGTGTCCTTGAGCAATAATAGGATTTCCTGTTCCTCATTTCACACAGGTGAATGGAGACCTGAATTTACTATCTATATAAAACAAATACTGGCTGAACTTTGGCAACCTTAGAATAACCGATTTAAAGAAAAAGCATTTTAAAAACAATGAGTTTTTGAAGCCACCCTTATTAAAGACTATAATTTCTTAGTAGCCTAACATAGATTTCTGACCAATGATCAGCAAGGTGGAATCAGACCAAAGAAAGCGGTTCTGCAATCTTACTAATGGACTCTCTGACCAGAGTAAAGTGAAAACGAGCTCTGCATGATATGGTATCACATAGTATCTATTGAATCTTATTATTTACAGAGGCAGCAAAAGTTATACAAATGGGTTTTTTATGTAAAATGGATTTTATAAAGAATGAGAAAGTTGAGACTTCAATAGGAGTGAAATTTAAAGAATGGATTCCAAAACATCTATTTTAGAAGCAAACCACAAACGAAAACATTTAAATACATAAGCAAGCCATTGGCGTTCTGAAGAAAACTATTTCATTGAGGATCTTCCTGTGGTAAAATTTAGGGACGATATATTTTAAAATTGAGAATTCATCTATATTTCTGCAAATAAGGTGCATCTCAAATCCCAAGACTGGTTTTGATGTGATTCCTTGATAAAATATTAAAACGTGAGATTTAATAAAAAATGTACATGTGAACATAAAAAATGCCACTTTATTCTTTAAGTACACTATATATTTCATAACATATAACTCCTGTACAGCACAGTTATGCGGAAACATCACATTGTAATTTATATTTTACTAGGATTTACTTTTCAGCTTTTTGTTTGTTTTCTTTTGTTTTACTTAGTCTTTTCTGGTTAAAATGTCTTTAAAAGATTCTCATTTTAAAAATGAGAATTAAATTGTGTCATATACTGGTACAAATTCCTAATATTGAGTGTGATCATGACATGATGTGTACATTTAATGTACCAATAAAGATAAAAATAAAAAAAGTGAGAAAAAAAAGATTATCTCAATTACAAGACAATTCCATACAATTGCTTACATTTAACAATATCTCCCTGCAAAATAGAAAGAAAACTAAGAACTTATCAGAAAACTTACTGTAAATAAGCAATAGTGTTCCATTCATTTTCCTGTAATTTTCCTAAATCTCCCTTAATTCTTATTTTCAGTAAAAAGAAGAATTTACTTAAAGTAAATCACGTATGTCCTTTCTGAAACTTTTCCAAAAGTACTATTAATGTGCTTAATAAAATGTTTGGTATCACCAAATAGTAACATGGGCAAATAATACTAAATATCATAATAAATACTAAGTTCAGAATTTGCTAGGTATCTGGTATTGAAACTTCCACCTGAGCTATGATTCGCAATTAGTTTTTTTTTATAACTGTTTTTCATTGTTGGTGAAAATAAAACCATATTTATACTTCTTGCTAGTTTGTAAAACATGTATGTAGTCATCTAGTTCATTCACACTAGAATGACATACTGAGGAGAATATAATACAAATTAAGTGTAAGTCAAATAGTCCGTGCTAAGGACATTTTCTAAAAAAAAAAAAAAAAAAAACTAACTTCCCTCATAATTTCAGTGCTATCTGAAATCAAATTCTAGTTCATCATTGTTTAATTTAATTAAAGAAAAAGGGTTGCAGATTTATTAGAACTAAAATAACCTTAGAATTATATTATGAAGTTCAATTAGAAGCATCTTTGAAAATATTAATCTTGTAGTAAAAGAACTATGTAAACATTTAATCTTTAGGACAATATTAGGAAACTTTCAGTCATTATTAAATGAATCTATGGTTCTTGTTACCCATCACTTGGGAATTGCAAATACTTACCTACATCTTAGTAGTTATTATATATTTAATTCATATTTTTGTCATTTTTCAATTATTTTTCTTTCTAAACTGTTTGTATTATTAAAATAATATCTAATACTCTATGTTTTATTTGATAATATTTCCTTCTACAATGTATAATGTGATAAATAACCTGTGATTTGAAATTAAACTGCATTTCCATTCAATATTTTGCAATACTTATTTTCTGGTTTTAATATTTTTAAGTACATACAATGCATTAACCAGTGTTTTAGTATACTTAAAATTAATTGTAATATATCTGTCGTCTGATATTGGTTTCATTTTCATTATCTCTTCATCGATGGATTTTCCCATTTGCTTTTGACCTACCTCGTAATTTTTTTTTATTTTGTTTGTTTTATTTTATTTTTTTGAAAAAGGACATAGCTATATAGTTCAGGCTGGCCTTTAATTCACTATATTCTGCCTCAGTCTCCCAAGTACAAGGGTTATAGAAATGTGCCACCATGTCTGCCACAGATAGAAACCAAAATTATGTTCAGAATACTGAACAAGTAAATGTATTACAAGTAATTTTAGCTGTAAAATGAAGTTTAACAAATCCACTTACCTATATGTAGTACCAATTTACTAATTCTCTAGGTATACTTTTTCTAAAATTTACATTCAAATTTTAAAACTGCAAACTGTGCAGTTAAATATATTTTTTTCTTTTTATTGTCTTACAAAATATAAAATTGGGGCTGAGGATTTAGCCCAGTGGATCCAGTGCGGGCTTTCTAAGTGCAAGATCTCAAGTTCAATCCCTGGCACCAAACAAACAAAAAGTATAAAAATTGTATGTACAACATGGTATGTGGGGTATAGATAGAAGTATAGTCTGAATGGAACACAACTTTGTTTTTAAAAGTGAGTCTCATTCTCTCAGTGTTGGGTTAATACTAATTATTAGATTAATTCCCAAAGTGTTTTTTTTTAATGTTCTTGAAGAAAAATTATGTTACCTGGTATTTTGCAAGCAATTATACTAGTGAAATGAATTTGCTTTGTTATAAACATTTCGCACTTTTAGAGCTTCAGAAATCCCATGACAGCATATGTCCATCCATCTAGCATTTGGCAAATTACAATTTTCATTTGTTCTCATTTCCCTTTTGAGACAAATCTTGGAAATGAACTTCTAGCTTTGAATCAAACAGGCTATTTCTGGCATTGTATGTCTAGTACATTAATAAATATTTTCATTAGTATGTCCTTAAGGACTAAATGTGGCAAACATTAGCAATAGCATTGTAAATATAACTCAGCATGCATGTAAATCTATAACTATAAGCTTTATTTTTCCTCTATTAAACTGTTATTTTAAAAGCATTTTAGCTATAAATATGCAAAAAAAAACCTGTTAACTTTTCCAATAATGCAGTTGTTGGTCTTTAAAATGAGGGATGGGCCTTTTACATAAATCAAATTGAAAATATTTAAGTTCTTCCTCAGAGTGTGGGAAATCTCTTCTTCCCAAATCTTCAACATAATAAAAACATTTTATAATGAAATGGAAGTAATTCAGCAACTAATATTCTCCAGAGAGCTGGGCCAATATTTGCTTGACATTTGATATGCTCGATATTGTGCAGAAAGTAATGTGGGTCTTGATTTAACTGGAATATGACTATACCACTCTAAGTGCTCGTTTTCACTGAAACATCACCTGTCTATCAGGAAAGGTGAGGAAAGGTGGGGAAAACTTAGTATGGCTCAGGTAGGAAGGGTACTATGACACTGTGAGGAAAAAAGTGCAAGTCACAAAAAGCAGAATGAATACTGTTTTTGTCACTAAGTGAGGAGCCAGCATGAACAATACTGGTATCGTTCTTTTAACGTCCCATTACTTTTGCTTTTTTCATAGAGATGTACCTTTTTTACAGTATAAAACATAAATTTTATGTCAAACACAGCAAAGTTTATCAGAAATAACCCTGCAATATTTTAAGAGTGGCTGCTATGCCAAGGCCAATGAATCCTCCCTCAGGCAACTCCACTGTGAGCTGTGACCAAGGGGCTGTGGCACACCAGGGACAAAGGCCTGCCACCACCACCCCAGCCCCATCACTGGGTGACATCCTTCTTCACATTCTAGAGAAACTGTTGGCAAAGCCATAAACACAAAGGAAACTCGAGCAAATGAAACTTGTGTCTCAACTGTGTTAACGGGGGACTATAGAGAGTGTTTTTGTTTTATTTTGCTTTGTATTGAACTTTAGTATTAATTACCAAGATGACAAGATGATAAATTTTTAAATACACTACGTTCATTTTTCCAACTTTGTTTTGGAGATGTGCGTTCTGAATATAGTAGATAACAAGCCATAAAGAAATACCCTGACCTAATGATCCTTGCTTTCTCATAAAAGCAATATAAAGACATGGGGATCTAGATCATTTCTAATTATAATATACCATTAAAATTCTACTTCTGTGGTTGGTTTGCATAACCACAGATAATTAGCTTTAAGCAGAGTTTAATAAACATATAAAATATTTTAATAATTTAATGTATTTTCTGTATGAAAAACCAGTTTAGTGTAACTGTACATATTAAAAGCTTCTTCAAATCTAATTCAATAATAATATATCAGCAAACATTCCCATATGCACCCATACCTAAAAACACATGATAATTTGCTTTGCAATGTCAGTATTCAGATAAGTCTCATAACTTTGCAACAAATATTCATTAAAATCATCATATTCAAAATACTTGGTTTGTGCTCGCTTCGGCAGCACATATACTAAAATACTTGGTTAACAGATATGAAGAGAGTCAGATCATAAGGATCCTGGACTCTTTTCATTAAGTCTGAGATGGCTCCTTCTTTATATAGAATGATATCTCATCAATAAGCCGAGCATTAGGCAAAGGAATTGGAGAACCCAGTGGACTTGGAAGGATTCAGACTGTATGACGCGCTGGAGGGACAAGTGCATTTCCTGGGAATGGAAGGTAATTCACTGCGGGCAGAACATGGAATAAGCACATGACAGTGAGGCAGCAGAGCTAGGAGTCCATGAGGCAAGAAGAGAAAATAGGTTTAATACTATGTGGAGAGAGAAGGGTTATCTCCAGTGTCCTCTGTGGTTTAGATACTGTCACTTGCAGTGAAAAATCTGCTTTCATCCCTGTGCCTTGAGTACCTCCTGAAAGATATCTTTTATGATTTTGAAATATTTTGCAAAAGAATATTTTTCTATGATTCTGAGGTCTCAGGCTGTGCTGTATCCGTTTAAACAGTGAGTGTAATAAATAATAAAGCAAATGTGCACTTTTTTAGGGCAGGGAGAAGTGAGGCGTGCGGAGGAGGCCTCACAGGGGGATGCACACCCTGACTCGGTCCCAATAAAACTCAGGCGAGGCTGAGACAGACTTCTTTGTTTGGGAACAAATTGTAGAAATATTAATTGTGAATTTAACATGTTGTCTGAGAGCTGGAGGTCTTCTTGGTGAATTACCGATCTTGAAATTTTCTTTGTGTATTCTGGAGATAGAATCTGAAATAGTCTTTTACATAATTGAGGGTAGTTACTCATGGAAAGAAGAAACTTATTTTTTTTAAATGCATGTTGAAGGGAGGGTTTAGAAATACTGAAAATACACTTTATACAACCTGATATACCTTATGATGTATCATGTATTTACAAAATAATCCACTTTATTCTTTTGCAAAAAAATAGATATTTTCTTTCTACAGGAAGAATTTCTAAGTCTTTTTGTACTATGATAAAACAGAAAACAAGTTGGAGTACATAAAGACACTTAGAAACTCTTACATAAATAATAATATAAAGAATTGTCAAAGATGTGATCTTTTAGCTACTGTTTTTACCTGATAAATTTACATAGGAATGATTCCACTATTTGTCATTTCAGCAACAAAACTTTTATTCATTTTTTAGAGTCTTATTTTTTTCTGCATTACTATAGCAAAATTACCTTTGCCAATAAAGTTATGATATTCTTCCACACTTCAGGGGTTCTTTTCTATTTACATCTATGATTTCCACTCATTTGTACAAACTGAAAACTTGTAAATAAAAATAAATGGAAAGGTATGAAGCATAGGTTTGTGGTAAAGTGGGATTTTTTTTCAACTCTAAATCTGACTAATAAATTTATTTCTAATCTTGCCATTGTTTTAAAAATTAAGAAAAAACCTTCCAAGTATTTCAGATTTTTACTTGTGTTTTATTTCCAAACACATTTCAATATATTTTACTAGAATGCTTTAAAGAAAGAAATGAAGTATTCTCTTCTGCCACACATCCTTATACTTCCCTAGGAATAAAGTTAAATAAAATGCTAAGAGAAGATTATGCATGAAGATTAGTGTGGATTCTTTTGCATTACATACAAGGCACCTAGATTTTAAAATACACAAAGTACCAAGAACAACAGAAAATCACCTTTTGAATTTTATTTATGAAAATTAAAAATAAAGGAACAAAATAATTTTTGAACTTTAATCATGCAGATTAGATATTTACTTTAATAAAGCTATTAACATACACAGCAAAATATTTGTAAGGCAATATAAATGCATTACAAATATGTATTCGTAGGGCCCTGCATAGAAGGACACTGAGAACAGTGTGATTGGCAGAGCAGAGGCTTCGGGAGGATCCAACATTCTAACACCTTGACTTAGAATTTCCAGCCTCCAAAACTATCAATTTAGGCTGTTTAAGCCATGAATTTTTTTTAAATGGTAACCTTAATAAACTAATAAAAGCAGTAAACATTTGTCAGGCGTGGTGGCTCACGCCTGTAATCCCAGCACTCGGGAGGCAGAGACAGGAGGATTGCTGAGTTCGAGGCTTGCCTGGACTACATAGTGAGCTCAGGGCCAGCCTGAACTACAAAGTGAGACCCTGTCTCAAAAAAAAAAAAAAAAAAAAAAAAAAAAAAAAAAAAAAAAAAAAAAAAAAAAAGCAGTAAACATTTTTATGTAACATTATGGCTAATGTCTTATTAAAACTACTAAGGAAAATGCCAATAAAAGTTTCCTATTAAAAGTAAAAAGGACAACAAAAAACAAAAAGAAAAATAATGTTACTTCGCACTCTAGATGTCTCAAAACTACTCTAAACTTTAGTATGAGAGTGGAGGACCCAGTGCGATTTTTAAAGGAAAGAATTATTTAAGACATGAGAAAATGTTTTGTGATTCTGCATTAAGAAATATAAACAGAAACATCAGAACATATGAAAAATAATACTAAATGAATCACTGCACATTAGAACCTGGGGCAGAGTTTAAGTAATACTCATATGAAAACAAAGCATACAGTATGATTTCAGTAGCAAAATGAGAGCAATTGTATAGGAAAACCAGATGAATAAGATTATCCGGCAGAAGTATATATTAGCAAATTAAATTATTATAAAGAAAATTTGCAAAGACTAAAGAACATGTTAATATGCAGGAATGTAATAAAATAAGTTTTTCTAAAATTATGATTTAGGCCTGGGATTATAGTTCACTGGTAATATACAATGTTTAGCATCACAAACATAAGAAACAAATAGTAAAATTTTGAACTTGGAGAAAAAACAGTAATACAAATAAACTGATAGTTACTCCATGTTTGTAGAAGAAAATTAGAATATAAGCTATACCTTTCAAATATATTTGTAAAAGTCTTAGAAACCTAAATGATAAACTTGGCCCACAACAGGTGGAGTTTGATTTTAGATAAAAATCACTGTAAAACAGCATCTGTGTGGCAATTGCTCTGGGCATTGTTTACAGGTGTGTGTATGTGTGTGTGTGTGTGTGTGTGTGTGTCTTTATTGGTACATTATATATACACATCATAATCACACTTAATATTGAGAATTTGTACCAGTATATGACATGATTTAGTTCTCATTTTTACCCATTTCCTACTCCACTGACATAAAACATCTGCACTTGGTAGGAAATGGAGAACAAGAAGAAGACAGGACTCTCGTATCCACACAAAGAAAAGCACATAGAAAAAAACCAGGAAGATATTCCTGGAAATTGTAAGCATGGAGCAAAAATGCTCAGTTGATCTCATTTATATGCACTTGGATTGCCAAGGAGAATAACATTGTAGCAGAAGAAAAATATAACAACTAAGTATTTTCCAAAATATATGAGTCAACAACTACATATTGAATAAATTCTGTGAACCTGATAGATGTTAAATTAAACAAAATCTATTAGGACCAGTGTGGTAAGAATGCATAAAATAAGTTAATGTACGAAAAAAAAAAACATTTAAAGCACTGACTGAGATAAAAAGAAGTTTCCCATCAAAGCATAAGCAATGAAATAGAGTGTGATTTTGCTTTTTGTTTTTTTGAGACAGTGTCTCATTTTGTAGTTCAGGCTGGCCCTGAGCTCACTATGTAGCCCAGGCAAGCCTCGAACTCAGCAATCCTCCTGTCTCTGCCTCCCGAGTACTGGGATTACAGGCATGAGCCACCACACCCAGGCAGAGTGTGATTTTTGTATAAGAAATAAAGTCAGTGCCATTCATCCAAATACCTCTAGTAATACAACTATAGTTGAATGAGCTAATTTTATTTCTCTTTTCAGTGAGCACGAAAGTCACTATAGGAAAATGTGTGGCATTCCTTAAAAGTACGTTAGAAAGTTCTTTGTCTGAGTCTTTGGTTGAATGACAGTCCCAGGAATCAGGCTCTTGCTCTGGATTGGATGGATTTAGAGAGCAAAGACCATTCTATAGTTGAGTGTCTGTAAACCTTATCTAGGAAGAGGAAATATTCGTAGAAGAAAAACTGGTAAAGAAGGACTTCCTCTCATTTTAGCCAGGAGAGGATTTTCTTTGGTATTTTGTGAACTGCACAATTCCCTTGACTTGGGGTCTGCTTAGATAAGATGATAAGAAAAGGGATTCTCTTTGTCTCCCTTCACCAAGCCCGTGGAGGTCCTTTTCTAACGTCAGTGTTCTGAGGTGTGTTCATGCCCAGCAGGAGAATAGTGTGGCCAAGCAGTTTCCCAGCCTGGCCAGATTCTCAGCACACTAAACCTTGCGGACAGTGAAGACAGCTTCCTCAGTGTGACACTGCTTTTCCATTCACATAGGAACCTGTAAGATCACTGGATAGTACCTTCAAAGCATGGGAGAACCAAACTGAGACACTAGTATTGGAGACTCAGAGAAACCATTCTTCAGTATGAAGACAACTGCAGTATGTGAGAGGTTGGAAACCCATCTCCACTGGAAACTCTGGCAATACATTCAAAGGAACAACCGTCAAGCAAGAGAAACTCGCACAGAACTCCACTCAAGGACAAAGAAAAGAAACACATGTAAGAGACAAATAAGAATAATTTAAATATTGACCTCATAAAATAGGAATATTCATGTCTTATAGTTTACATAAGTTATAAACTGTGGCAAAAAGAATATGAATTAAATATTCTTTGATTCTTTCACCTTCTGAACATGATAGTTATGATATCAGACACCAAATGTAGTAAATGTTTAAATTAAGAGAAATATACATACATCGTGTACATATCTCTTTCAAAATTAATGTTGTAGGAAAAAATTGTATTAAGGTATAGATAAATCCCTAAATTAGAAGTTAGTTTCATTATAAAAAATAAGTTTAAGTATTCTTAAAAGTAAGAAGTGTTAGAGGCTAAAGAAGGACATTCCATGACTATGAATCAATCTACCATCGAAATATACTGATAGTATAATTGTAGGCACATAACAGAACCTCAAAATTTATTTATAAACCTGAAAGGATTTAAAGGAAGCCAATGTAAAAACAGGTAAAAATCAGTGATCACAGGGAAAATTGGAATCCTATGTAAAACTTTGAACAATCCAACAACGAACTTAGCATGCACATGATAGCAACACACATGTGCCTTCTACTGCATACACAGTATTCAATAAAATTCTATGCAGAACACAAAGTTAACTTGTAAAGTGAGTTTTGCCAATGTTAAGACCTTAATCCTGTAATAAGTATATCCTTCCTTACTGTAGAATTAAGCTGGTAGTCAAGTAGAACACCATAACTTTAAACATTCCCCTGATATTTAGTAATTAGCAATGCAGTTAACTATAAAACGTGTACTAAAAAGGAAACCACAGAAGTTAACAAATATATTCAACAGAAGCATAAAAAATGCAAGAACGTGAAATTCACTTAAAGTTTTGTACTAGAGAACATTTTTAAACTTAATGTTTATTATATAAGAAGAAAAAAATCAATGCATCCAACATGTTTCTAAAACTTAAGAAAAAAATTTAAGAAAATAACAGGTAAATGATAAAACAAAAAATATATTCTAGAGATAATTAAATCAAAAATTGATTCCTTGAAATGACTAACGAAGTCTAATAAAAAAGCTGGAAAAACAGATCAATAGAACCCCTCCAATTATTGTACTTTTTCTTCCTCGTGTAACACAGAAAGCAATTTATCAGTACCAATAGTGCAAAAACAAGAGGATTTCACTATAGGATTTATAATCATCAAAAGAATAGAAAGAATGGAATAAACACATTTATATTAAAATAACTGAAGTGTGAGAGAAACAAAAGTCCTAGACTGAATAAGATAAATACTCAGAAGAACTGAGAAGACAGAGGCAGGGTGCATCAGCTTTTTGTCGGCGTGACAAAATAACTGGCACAGAGCCCTTAAAGGCACATTTTCCTCCCAGTGTCACTGCACAGGCAGCTGCCTCAAAAACGGAAACATAACGAGAGACGGGCCTCGCAAAGGAAAGCTGCCTACTTCATCAAAGCCGAGGAGTAGGGAGATACAGAAGAACCAGCGAAGAAGGGTTCGAACCCCAGGCGTGCTGCTCACCGTCATCCGCACGACCTCTCCCAGCCTCCCCGGAAGCGTGGAACTGTGTGCTTCCACTGTCGCCAAGGCCTCTTTGGAAACAATCCAACTAATGACTGTGATTACTCATCGCAATGACAAGTATGGCTCATATTAGAAATACAGGGTTAATTTAATATTCATATGTCAGGGTGGGCCATTTACTGTATTAACAGAAGGAACAACGATAATAGAAGATAAACAAAGAAAAATTGTGTTTTCAAGACTGGAAAAACTATTTCATAAAATGATCATATTACCATTATAAAATTTATTATTCTTCTAACAACAGACAAAACTTCCTGTTATATAGAAAAAACAAAACGTTATAGTATAAATTATATTAAATGAAGACAATCTAAAAGCTTACATTAAAAATAACATCTCAATCTCTGATATTATCAATGTTTTCTTTTTCATCTTGCCCTGTAGATTGTAGCCAAAGTAATAAAATAAATACATGATGGGGCCAGAGATTAAACTCAGTGGTTCCAGCGCCTGCCTAGCAAGCACAAGGTCCCTGGTTATATCCCCGGTAACCCCATACAACAATACCAGGAGTGGTGACTCACGCCCACTAGCAAGCAGTACCACACACTACAGTGCTGGGCGTGGTGACTCACGCCGGTAATCCCAGCCCTCGGGAGGTGGAGGCAGGAGGATTGTTGAATTGGTTCCTGGCCTGGGCTACATTGCTAGCTCAGGACCAGCCGGAACTACACAGAGGGAAACGGTCTCAAAAAAACTAAACAAAACAAAGCAAATAAACTAATAAATGCAAGATGAAATATAAAAGAGAAAGTAATACTATGAATTATACAGATATAAATGTGAAATATGTAAATAATCTATAGGTAAATGATTAGTATGTAAAAGAAATTTTGAAAGCTCATTAGACGCTAGTAATATAAAAATTAATTGTATATCTAAATACTACTGTCTGCTACTGCCAATAACTTGAACAATATATTTTGAGAAGTAAATCAAATTATATTGAACTTTTTTCAACAGAATGATGTAAATTATTTTACTGATATATATAGATATATATATCTATATATATCAGTATATATATATACATATCAGTATATATATATATATATCAGTATATATAGATATATATCAGTACATATATATATATAAAGATAGATGGATACATATAGACATAGATATGGTTATCAGTGGTAACATGTATATGATATATATGTAATATATGTCAGCATCATTCAATCACATAGTGGCTCTATTTTAAACTAATTTTATAGGTACATGTTAGATGTACATAATGATATTATTCATCATATGGAGTTTCTATCTTTACATGATTTATCTTGATTCTTTTTTTCCCACTTTCTTTCCCTTCAACTTCTCATTCTCTCCTTAATTACAAAAGCTTTGTTTCCATCTTTCCCTCTAGTTTTTTGCCTTTCTGTCTTTTCATCCCTTCTTCTTCCCCAGTTTTCTTTACCATTTGCATATGTCCTTTCTATTTCACAATAACCATTTTACATTTTAATCTTTATTTACACTTTGTTTTTCATACCTGACAAACCATGTGATATTTAAATTTGTGTGTCTGATTTATTTCACTTAAGAATGTGGTCTCAAGATCCATATATTTGCCTATAAATGTCCCAAGTTTATCCTTCTTCATGGCTGAATAATGCTCCATTGTGAAAAAAAATCACATCTTTCCATTCATGTGGCTGAGACTAAAAATACCAAACTCATGTGAGGTCAGGAAGTAATTGCTAATCAAAAATATTATTAAAGAATGCAAATGATAATTTGCATTTGTATACAATTTATAGATGAATGAATTGAAACTGCTAAATATACATTTTATGAATGTTAAATTTGAGGAAATTTGACCTTATTCAGCAAAATTTAATAAAAATTCTAGTAATTCCTTTCTGACTGATCTATAAATAAATGACACTTCATGAAAATTTTAAAAAAAAAGTTAGAAAAAGCAGGGTTCGGCCGGAGGGTTAGCTTAGTGGTTCCAGCACCTGCCTCACAAGTGCAAGGTCCTGAGTTTGATCCCCGATAACCACATACAATGCTGGGTATGGAGACTCACACCCACCAACAATCAATACCACATACCACAGTGCCAGACGTGGTGGCTCACGCCTGTCATCCCAGCAGTCAGGAGGCAAAGACAGGAGGATTGCTGAGTTCAAAGCTTGCCTGGGCTACATAGTGAGCTCAGAGCCAGCCTGACCTACAAAGTGAGACCCTGTCTCAGAAAAAACAAAACAAAACAAAAACAAAACAAAACAACAACAACAAAAAGCAGGGTCAAATTGGACCTGAAAAAAATAATCAAGAAAGAGCATGTGCAGGTACAATTGCTCAGTGATGAATTTGATTACAATTTATTCCTAAACTGTAAAGATAAAATCAATTTATTAAAGAAATTTTAGAAAAAGAAAACTTGTTTTCATATTAGATTGAACAGATTGAACAGATTGAACAGAAATTTTATCCATGGCATATCATTGGTGAGGTGTGTGCATGTCAGTCAAGAGAAGAAGAATCGGAGTGACACTTTTTAAGGCTCCAGTCCTGGTTCTAAACGTCCTGATCAAATGAAACTGTGTCAATTATTTAATCGATCAACAAAAACGTCATTACTGACCATGGAACAGCCTCAGACAACCAGAGAGTTAGATGTGGCCCTGCGGTAGTTGTTTCTCATGGTATAAATAGTGTATTTATATTGTGAAAAATGAAGAAAAGCCATTTTATAAGATGCCTCCTTTCCTATAATCAAACTTTATTAGAAATTAAATAATATCTTCTGCATACGAAGTTCACTGGAATGAAGTCTGGTGCTGAACATCTCTCTGTAATTCACTGAGGTTTAAGATTATAAAGGTGAGCGTAACTGGTTGCTTATTCAGAGTGTGTCATTGGCAATTCCTATTTTCCACTAGGCTTGATTGATGGCTAACATGATTGGCGGCCCCAATAGACTCTGTTAGCTGTTATATGAATGACCAGTTTATGAGGGAATCTAGGATGACAAAGTTATCAGTAATAAATATTATGTGTGCTGGGTAAATAATATTTCCACAATCCCAAATCGTCATCACTAGCCAACTTTGAAATCAATTATATTCTATTTACTCTATACTCCTACCATATAGAGGGGTGTGCAGTACATAGTGACAAAGAACCACAGTGAAATCAGAGGTCAATGAAAGATAACTGGGGGGGGGAGGGACTTAGAAACAGAAAGGTTGGCACAGTTCAAAGTTTGCATATACGCACATCAGCCCTCTTTCTGAATGACACATCAGAAACTGCTGTGCAGGTTTTTCCAAGGGAAAGAAAAATCTTCCCACCAGTATATAAATAAGTGAGAAAATTTGCAGAAGGCCATGGAATTGCCTCCTGAGTAGGTAATCATGGAAGATTTATGCAACAGGAGATGCAGCTATGGACCTGCTAAGCCAGAGTTTATATGTCTTGGTTCAAAAGTGATTCTGCAGAAATTCGACAGGAAAGAAGAAAGAAAGAAAGAAAGTGTTAGGTTTGGGGGGAAACCAAGTCTGTCACCGCTTAGATATTCTTCAATTCACTGAATTCATCTTGGCTACATTACCCTAACTCCCAGCTCACATCAGTCTAACAATTTCTACAGCATTGTTAGTAGAACCATCAGTAATCCCTCTCGTCACTGGGTCTTGTCTGCTGTCCCATGCAGTGTCTAGTGTACCGTGACCACAAGTCCCTTTATAAGCAATGATCTATGACATTCTGTTATCTGTAACCTCTCTTTTCCAGCTTATCCACACACATGGTTATACCTCTTGAACATTGCTAGTCTGAAATATCCTGTATTCACTATATACTTCATTTTAATTTAGTATTAAAATAATGTCATATTTAAAACATATCATTTCTTACGTTGAGAACCTTTGCCTTTTTCTGAATATCTTCAGCTTGTGTTCATGTCTTAATTATTTTATATTGTTTTGATACTTTTTAATTGAATTCTTTATTGGTACAATTTAGGTACATCTCACAATCACACATAACACTGGGGAATTTGTACCAATATATGACACAAGCCAATTCTCATTTTCACCCATATCCCCACTCAGCCCACCTCCCCACCCCCTATATATATGCTTTTTTATTTTCTTTCAGAATCATATTTATTCCTTCCCCTATTTACATTCCTACACCAAATTTCCTTTGGAAACTTCCCATTCTACAAAAACTCATACTTTCTAGAGCTCATTTGCATCTACAGGTGCTCATAGCAAACAGAAGATCCAGTATTTGCCTATCTGTGTTCTATTTATTCACTTATTAGTGTGTCCTCCAGGTGTATCCATTTGCACATAAATGAATCAATCTTGTCATTCTTTATGGCAGAATAATACTCCATTTATTTAAAACAACAACAACAACAACAACAACAACAACAAAAAACACCTTCTTTATCCACTCTCCAGTTGATGGGCATTTGGGTTGTTTCCAAGATTGAGCTATCACAAACTGAGCTGCTATGAACAAGGGTGCACATCTGTCTTTCCAATGTGATTTTTAAAAATTCCTTTGTGTATATTCC
Source organism: Thryonomys swinderianus (assembly GCA_004025085.1). NCBI lineage: Eukaryota > Metazoa > Chordata > Mammalia > Rodentia > Thryonomyidae > Thryonomys > Thryonomys swinderianus. Next base: position 23,203 of record PVIC010027445.1, read on the forward strand.
TAGCAGGAGGACAGCAGGGTCAAATGGGACCCCTAGTTCTAGTTTCCTGAGAAATCTCCACACAGTTCTTCACAGTGGTTGCACAAGTCTGCAATCCCACCAATAGTGGAGAAGGGTTCCTTTCTCACCACAGCTTTGCCAGCATTTATTGTTGGTTGACTTTTAATAGTGACCATTCTTAGTTTTAATACTTTTAAAATTTTTCACAATAAATATACATGACTTTATTAAAGTTGTAGTTTTCAAAGTCTGGTTTGCTTAAAACTTGAAAAGTGCAGTAAGCAATATTTATATTATTTCAAATTCATCTCTACTGTAGATTTTGAAATGTTTTTCTAAGTTCTTGTCATATAAATATAATTATCACAATATAATACTAAGAAACATAGTAGGTAATATGTCAAGAGTGACCGAGCATAGCTCAATCTTGGAAACAACCCAAATGTCCATCAACTGGAGAGTGGATAAAGATGTGTTTTTTTTACAAAATGGAGTATTACTCTGCCATAAAGAATGACAAGATCGATCCATTTAGGTGCAAATGGAGACATCTGGAGGATATACTAATAAGTGAAATCAATAGATCACAGATAGACAATTTCCGGATCTTCTCTC